>JAIPRN010002965.1:0-25206 GCA_025469175.1 Geopemphigus sp. TES_GeoC_2020 | reverse complement strand
AAAAAAACGTCCGTCGTAACGTAACCGAAACCGTTACGTCCGAGGGCCGGCGTATTCGCGGTCGGTTATATCGATTCGTCGAAACGGGCGACGGTAAAAATAACGAAACGACCGTGAACGGTAATAGTTTTAATCGATTAAACGTAATTCTCGGCCGACCGTTTGCCGTTAATCGGCCGGTCGTGATCGACGACGGGAACAACGGTTACGATAAATATGCGTCCCGTAATTGTCGGTCGGTTTTTCCTTTTTGTTTTTATTTCGTTCCCTCGCCGCCGTTGTCCTTTTTTTCGCGCGGCGATAAAAACATCCCGTCGACGACGGACCTATCGAACGCCACGGCGTCCCGAGACCATCGCGTTCGTATTTTCGCCGATTCTAGTTATTATTATACTCTCTCTCTCGTTTATTCTAGCCAAATATCGCTCGGCCGTTCCACCCGCCGTCCTTCGACCCCATTTTTAGCCGACGCCCCCAAAAGTGATACGCTTTTAATTGCCGTAACGGCTCGTCGCATACGGAAACGGGCCGGCGAATCGTCCGCCGGCCGACGGAATCTCGGGCCGCGCCCGAGCAACGCGGTTTTGGCGGACGGTCGCGGTACGAGGGATCGATCGGTAACCAATAGAAAACGGTTTTAGTTAAATACGCCGTAGTCATAATATACGAACGAGAGAATTACACGCTCGGTCGCCTAACCGGCGATTACGCCAATTTAACGAGATGACGTTTGTGTTTTTACCCGAGACGTTTTTAGAATCTTACACGGCGGCGAACCGTCGCCGTCGTCTCGCCCGCACGTACGGATATCGCGGAAATTATTTTCGTCTCGTGTTTTTGCCAACAATAGAATAACGAATTTTTTTTTCGTTCGTTATCGCCCCCATTCGCTTTATAAAAAATATATTATTGTTTAGTCGAACCTCTCGACGCCATCTTACACACACACACACACACACACACACACACACACAAGGTCGGGCGCGAACGAATTAAAAGTCGAGTTACTCGGGCCGCGAAAATCCGCTTACGATTTTCGTTTTTTTTTTTTTTTTCATCGCCGCGCCTAAATTTAACGCGACCACGTCGACTACCTAAAGGGTCCGGGCACGGGCGTATCGAAAACTACCCGAAACGCCGGCCGGCTGATCTCGGTTTCCCCCTTCCCCAGCCCTCGATTTTCGCCCGATCGGCAAATGTAACCCGCGCGAATAACAACATCCCGGCGGTGTACTCGAACGCCACGCTACGCGTACATTCGTCGTAACGGTTGTAGTGTTTACGGTTGTTGATACCACGGTCGTGGTTGCGCCATTCGGGTCGATACAATAATTACGCGCGTCTTCGTACACGCGTATAATAAATACTCCGTATCGAAATTCGTATAACGACGGCAGGCGTTGGATCCCGCGGCTAATTCCGACTGTACCGACGCGGGCGCTCGTCCCGAACCATAAACAAGGTGCCCGCGCTGTTATCGTACCGCGTTGTGATTTCGAGTACCGCCGGACACGATAACCAAACGGTTCGTATCGGCGCCGTGTACGAGGCGTGTGTAAGATTCGGAAAGACACGGACGCGTTTTTTGTCCAACGATCGGCCGCCTAGTCCGTTCACGTTCGGGTAAACGACAAAAACCGACTACGAGGGGCCATTTTCGAACGAACACGTCCGGGTCGTTTATCCGGCGACAAGCCTAGACGCCCCCCGAGCGTACAACGGACACGGCGACGCACAACAGGGTGACGACGCCGCCAACCTAAACCGGCCAAGTTCCGTCTCGGGACGATCGTATTTGTTCCGGCGCGTTAACGTTTCGGCCGTTAATCCGACCGCCGCCGTATCCCGAAAACGGTGCCGTTTATATTCGCGGCGGCCGACGAATTGGTCGTTATACTACGCCATTTCGTCGCCACGGGCCAATCAATATCCTAGTGTCGTTGGCGGCCATAAGTACTCCCGTCCCCCGTACGAAAGGGCAATCTCGTTTTTAACCGTACGACGGTTCGTATTTCGTGACACGAATGGAACAAACAGAACGACGGCGTAAATAGCGAAACTATAAAAAAAAAAAACTCGCCGAAATATACGAAAAGAAAACAAAACCCGGCTACTATTAACGATTCAGAATGAACGGCGAAACGCGTCGTTTTGTTCGATGTTTACCCGCAGCGCGACGACTACACCACGCTCGCCGACGTTAATGCACGATCGACGAGACGAAAAATACGGCCGCGAATCCTAAACGATATCTAGAAAATAACGCAAATTAAACATCGAACAGAACTCGGCGGCGGCGGCGGAACGCAAATATTTGCTCTCCTGCAAAAATACAAAACGACAAAGCTGAGCAAGCTCGCTAATTTGTTTAGCTCATTAAGCTAAGTCAATATGTAAAAAAAAACGTATATATCTACGAGCCCAAGTTCAATGTCAATTATATATATAGGTATTAAGTTAAAAATTGGCGTTGGAAAACGCGACTAGAAGCGAACAATTTTCCGATCACCAAATACGAATAGATAAACCGGTTTTGTAAACGAAAAAATCGTCGACTTAGAAGCCCGGGGCGATATTCTATTTACGGTATCCGTCGGTAACGAAATGGCGGACGTTCTTGCCCACTTCGTTACCCATTTTCGGGAATCCGTTTATGGTCCGTGGAAGGGTCTTCTTCAAATTCGTCCGCACGATCGTTCCGGTCATCGCGGAACTTTCGACATTCCCTTATTGTGTCCTTTGCCAGACTAACGTTCGGTCGCGACAGATCGCCGGCCCGCGGTTTTTCGTTTCCGGGCTGAATTCTTCACCGTTTCGTAATTCGGAACCAGCGGAACAGGTCGATTTCGTTCACATTTTTTTAAATTGTCCCGACGCCTTTCTTTTTGTCCGACAATTATATCGACAGCTCTCCCCTTGTAAATTGCCCTTTTATTATATCCGATATTGTCTTTTTATTCGCTTCTTCCGGTTCCGTTATTTGATTCTAATTTTCCTTGTCTTAGCACTATTATATATATATATATATTATAATTTTTTGTTTTTTAATTGTTAAGCTTCGTTACACCCGCGGTATTTAGCTTTTTTAAATAAAAAAAAAAAAAACGAAACGGTTTATCCCGAGAAAGTCGTGCGTTTTTGGCGTTTTACACGAACAACGAGCGACCGAAAGCGTAGGACCGGAAAATCATAAATCGCGAGCGCAGCGTTCGAGAAACGCGGCGGGCGGGCGGCTACCGTAGAAAGGACGAATAGTGTCGACAGGAGGAAGCGAAGAAAATGAGCGTTAGGGACGTACGAAACGTGACCGAATCGGACGCGGTCAACGATACCGGCCGTATTATCATCAATCGAAAGTCGAAATTTTTTACAAAAAAAAAACAAAAACGAACCCGACTTAACTTTTAACGCGTCGCCATCGCCGTCGTACGTAGATACGTTAGTAAAATAAAGGTCGATTAATATATTTAGAACTCGTTTCGAACACGACGACGACGAAAACGAAAAACGGTCGCCGTTACGTTATTTTGTACGCCGAAACCGTCCGCAATTTCGTCGCCGTCGAAAAACGTAGAAAAAAAATCCGAATTTCGATATCGCGGAACAAGTTTTGGAATTCGCCCGTGCGCGGCGTTAACGAAAATCTCGCGTACTTCATTTCGACTTTTCGACGCGGACGCTTTCGAAAATATTCCCGCAACCTCCCCGGCCGCGAGGTAATAATTTTAACGATTTTCGGTGGAGGGGGGGGGCGAATTTGGAAACGGCGCGCACGACGGGCCCGTTGTCGCTCGATTCTTGGACCGCCGTCCGCGGCGGACCCAACGATCGTACTCGAGAAATCGTGGCCAGCCCCGACGGTTAAACGGCCAAAAACCGTTCGAACGTATGTATGGCCGTCCGGCGCGAAACGTACAACGACACGCGCCCACCGATTTTGGCCGGCAGAAAGGACGCGCGCGTAGTGCCTACCGCGTTCGTTTGCGGTAGGTCCGCGGGCACGGTACGCAAACCCGGGCGCCATAACCTACCGCAAAACGTTCGGTGACCCAAACATAATAGAGCCGGCTGGACGGTACGGCGCGGTAACAACGACAACGTAGAAATTCGTTACGCGTTTTCCGTTTACTGTGCCGCCGCCGGTTACTCCGGAGACGCGAGTTTTTTTTTTTTTTTATGGAAAAACGCGCGTAAAAATACGTACCCCGGAGACGAACCGGCGCGAAAACTCGTCGGGCGTTCGATTTTCGGGTTCATTCGGTCGACACACGTGTGCGGCCGTTTCGCAAATATCGTTTTTCGGGGGAAATCGCGTACGCGTCAAAAACGATTTTCGGCCGAACGGTTTTCGACGTGGATTTCGGCGAAAATCGCTAACGGTACGTTTGTTGGTTACGGCTGACCGTACGGTTACCCCCGGCAATATCCTCACTGGCCAGGCGGGATATATAGGCACGTATTCCGGGACGTTATACCTAACCTACAAACGGTTCGTACCTTCGTCCCATTTTACGTACAATATTCGTACAACGATCGCTAGATCGTTTTACGGCGTCGCCGGGAATCGTTCGCGTTCGAAACGACAACGATGGACCGACGACGAAATGTACCCGTGAAATGGCCGAGCAAATAAAAACCGTTTTGGTCGGGGCAATCGTTACAAAACTAACGGTCGACGACACGGAATGGGCACGGGGGGGGGGTAAGAACGACGTACGCGCGACCAAAGACGGGGAACGATTCGATAATAATCGATCGCGGTTCAATTTCGCCGGCTAAATCGAACAAAAGTGGGCCCCCCCCCCGCACACTCCCACCGGCGGTATTACCTTTTTGTACGACCGTCGCTGTCCCGCGGACGACGCGCGTCGGTAATTGTACAGGGTGGCCCAGGGAAACGTTTCAAAATACATCCCGGAGGGGGGGGCGAAATGTTAAAACGCTACACGGCACACGTCGTTAGCCGACAACGCGGCTAGGTACCTAACCTTCCCCTCCGCGAATAGCCGCGTAACCGTCCGCCGAACTCGTCTCGTCGTTCCGAAATTTCGGGTTAGGTTTTTACAGTAAGCGCTCTCGACCGACATTCCAGCCTACTGGTCGCGCGTTCCGTGCCGGGACGCACGACCAGGGGAATGACCTCCTGGAATTAGATCGTCACGTTCGATCAAACCCTTTGGTTTTCCCTCGGCGACGGCGCAAGGGACTAACGTTTCGGAACTTGTCGTCGTTCGCCCGGTCACCACCCTGTACACACACACACACAAACGCCGACAACGGCGGTGCACACGCACAATGAGAGTAGAAAAACGAAGGGGGAAAAAATACGCAGACGGGCGAAGAGGTGGTCGGGAGGGTGCGGCGGCGCGACGACGCGTATATACCGCAGACGGTTGATGCGTCGTCCCTTTTTATTATTATTTTCTATATATCGGAATGCGTGCGCGCGCGTGTAAACGCAGACGCGATAATATAATAATATAAAAACGGTACGCACACGGGCGCGCTTAAGCCGCGTAAACGTAATATATAAAGCGCGCGCGCCCGTGTGTGTGTAGTGTTGCAAAACCGACCGACCGGCAGACCGTCTGTCTGGACGGGCGTACTCTTTCTCTCTCGTGTGCGCGCGTGTGTGTGTATTATGTCCTTGGAGAGGCGAGGCGACGTCGGCAGAGGACGACCGGAGCTGTATACGCGCGGCACACGCACGCTCTTCGCTCCCCTCTCCGTGCGACCGGAAATATTTCGTCGATACCGGCGGGTTATGTGCGTGTGTTGTGTGCGCCGCGCCCGTGTGTATGTGTATGTGTAGGGGTGTGCGCCAGACTCCCGTCGGCCACGTCCGCCCCGTCTGTCTAGACACGCACACGGACACACAATATTATTACGTTATATACACGCGCGGACGCGGGGAGACAGACGGACCACCCGAGTTCGCTAAAACGCCATAGCCACCGCCCTTTTGTGCCTCGAAAAATCGCGTCTCGTCCGACGTCTATTATTGTTATTCTCGTCGTCGTCGTTCCGCCGCCGCCGCCGCCCTCGCCACGTCGGATTATTTATAACGACGGGCGCGCGTGTAGTTATTGTTACGCGATCGTCGGCGAAAATCGCCGTTTTCGAAACCGTTCCGTCGTCAAATTACGTCCACCCCTCTCCCCGGTGCGAAATTACGATTCACCGCCGACCTTCGTCCCGACTATATATATATATATTGCCCCGTTCGGTTCCGAAACATTTTCCAAACGTCACTTCGAGAATCCTCCGTTGTTTACCGTACACCAATCTCCCTTCCCCTCCCCTCCCCCCAATCGACCCGAAATATCCGTTCCTTTAACGTTTCGCGGGACCATTAGGATTTTGTCACGTTAACTGGTTAGTTAGGTTACGCGCGCGTACTTTCGAAACACGCGCGTTTCGAAACGAACACACACGACGCGAATTTCGTCGTTTCGACGGCGGACGCGTTTGGCTTGAAAGTTCTCGAACACCGTCTTAACGACCGGAACGAACGAGGGTGACGGTAGAGAGGGAGAGAAGGGGGGAACCAATTTTGACGAGCGCGCCGATAAGGTCGACGTTGGACGCATTCCGAACGACCGAATTACTACCGGTCGGGTTTCTACGACGTTACGAAACGACGTCGATTCACCGAGCAGTCGAGTATTCGGCGGAACATTGTACGAAACCAAAACACCCGTTGATCGTTGCGCAATTCGGCGCCACGTCCGTTCGATTGACGTAACGTACGAGAGGATCGGTCTCGCGGTCGACGCATTTTCCGGAACCCTTTGCCGTTTCGGTAGCGTTTCGACACGCACGCACACACATCCCGTCGCCGAGGAGAATTACGAACGAAATTCGGCGCCGATCAATTTTTTCCGTTTCCAGTTAACCGAAAAAACGAATTCCCGGGAGCGTCAACACTCCACCACCCCGCTATCGTCAACGGATTGCCGAGAAATTACGAAATTTCGACGGCTCCCCCCACTGTAATAACACACGCACGCGCGTACGACGACAAAACGCGAGAAAACGTCGCCGCGACACTGGCGACGCGATACGGGCGGCCAGCCAGCCAGGGGGATGGTGGAGTGGACAAGGGTGGGGAGGTGTGATAGTTATACATCCGGCCGCCGAGCCGCAACTGTCGGACGCCCGTATTATAACGTATTACGCGGCTTATTATACCGGCCCGAGGCCCGCCTTCACCCGGGGGTCAATACACCCGTCGCCGCCCGACTCGGACGGTTCACTTCCGAAACAAATAACAACAACAACGACGACGACGACGATAATAATACGTTCCTTTCCCCTCCACGACCCCGGCGCTCGTCCAGCAACGAACGGCGCCGGCGGATTAATCGCCCGCGAGTGTAACACCGAAGCGCCGTCGACGACGACGACCACGCGCGCGTCGTATTAAAATCGCGCGCGGTCGGTGTTACGCGCGAAAATCCTATCGTCCGGCCCACACGGGACGCCGCGTCATATTGCGCAACCATTACCCCGGTAATGTATACACCTCGTGACCGCGGTTAGGTGTAGAACAGTGGTGACCGAGGGTATCCGACGGTACCATCGTCGCCGCCCGTTCTCGTTTCGCACTCGCCGCGTTCGATTTCGTTTCCCAACCACCCATCCATCACCGAGAACGCCGCCGCGTCATTTATACTTGGTCGTCGCGACGAAACGAATTCGTTCGGTAACCGGTTAAAACCGTGTGTTGGTGATTTCGGATTTTTCATACCGACTCGTTTTTACTACAACGGTTCGTTTCGATCGTTACGCGCTGCGTCGGTAACCGAACAATCCGTTCAACACGCCCCCGGCCGGTGTAATTACGACGAACTTTCCGTTTTCTAAAAATATCGTACGGTAATTACCGTTGTTTTATAATTTCAACGGTTCGAGCGACGACGGTCGTTGAGATTTACTTCTCCGCCGATTATACGTAACGATCGTTTTTCCCGAATTTTCGACCGTTCGAGTTCCGAACCGACGATTGTTTTATGTTTAGCCGAAATTTTCGACGGGCATATTTCCGAAATGATCGAACGTAAATAAAATTCGTAAACAAATCGTCCACGATTTTCGGCGGTTCTCGCCATTTTAGGAGCGAAACGAAAACAGCGTCGAACAGCAAACATGAAGATCGGCTACCCGAAATGGTTGTTGAACGAAACGGGAGGTTCATCCGCGACGCGTCACGGCCGACAGTACCGTCGAAAGGTCCGCGAGCGACAAGGGGTGCTCAAAAACGAAAACAAAAACCGAAATTTCTCCGGTTAGAGGGACACGGGCGTTCCGCGGTCGATTATTGCTAGTCGAAAAACCGTTCGACCGAAAGGTTCGTCGATCGAGCAGCACGGCCAGAACGAATGGCAAACATGGCGCGGCGATCGATGCGGCATTACGGGCGATCACGGGCCCGCGAGCACACGAACATTCGAACTTCTCGAACCGTCGAATTAAAAGACGCGTGTCATCGTCCGTAAATGACGTTCGGGTATTTTAAACGTAAATATATACACGCCGCGATTACAATATATGTGTATACGTACGCGGCACGTGCGCCGAGTGAACGGCGTAGATCTCAATTTACTATAAATATCGTAACGTTAATTACCGTTTTCGAAACGGGGAAAAAAAAAAAACGTTTGACGCGTAATAATATATTATTACGCACGCGCGCGCGGGCGGCGACGATAACGCGGATGATTAATGTTACGGAACTATAACGAGAACGTTTAAATATACGCCCGCGCGTCCCGTAGACCGTGCCGGGTATGTGACCCTCCCCGAAATTTTTTTTTTTTTTTTTTGGGGGGGAGGAATAAAATTCGCGAAAAAACCCGGCGAATCGATTAAGTCGGTTTGTCGACCGCGGCCGTAACGCGATTATAGCGACGGATTCGGTGTTTTGCGACATTACCGTTTTCGGACGCTCCGGACGTTTTCAACTAGACGCGAACGGGGACCGTTCTAAACCGTTCCGTCACGCCACGGAGTTGATTCCAAAAACTTTCCGCGCGTCTCTCTCGGTCTGTTACTATCACTCACTCTGGAGGGTGGAAAGGCGTTGTTATTTGTTTACGTAATCGGTAAAAATCGCAAGTACGTCCCGTTTACGCGGTGGACGAGAGGGAGGTGCCGCGTTTTCGTTCGAAACGCGATTCGGATCGGTGACGCGCGTTTTCTTCGCGTAGTCGGTAAACATCGAAACGGCTTCGCCCGGAAAACGTTTCGTTTCGCTGGTCACCGTTTAACGGTAACGTTACGGGGGCCCCGCCACGCGCTTTTCGACGGACCTTAAACAATTTTGAAAATTTTTGCCGTCACGCACACACGGGCGACTAACCTAACCGTCGACGAGAACACTCGCGACAACGTCCGAAAAATGACGCGCGAAATTACGAAACCCGGACGCGGTTGTCGACAGGTAAACGAAAATACTCGTGTCCCCGGTAGTTCGCGCGTTTTTAAACGCTTTCTCCGGGCCAGCCGTGTTTACGAGTCAATCCGGAAATGACGAGTCCGTCGTCACCGATTGTCGAACGGTTCGATACCGTTTTGTCGCAGCGCACGACGCGTTAAAATCGAAAGAAAACGTTCGTTTTTCATTTCTCTCTCGGAATACTTTCGGACGTCTCCTCCAACCGTCGACGAATCGGACCACGCGACGGCGGCGGCGGTTTGGGTTTGGTTCGTCGTGGTCGCAGTAGGAGGTACCGGCTAGGCCGCTAAATCGGGGAAGAAGTATCGTTTTACGTTCCTTTTGTATTTCCGTTAGGCACGACGTAAGTGACGCCGTCTCGGGGGACTGTCCTGATTCGCTGACGCGTTAGTGTTAAGCTATCTAAAAAGGAAGATGTAAAGGGATTGTTGTCCCGTCATAGTACTCGAGAAGTTTATTAGGAATTATTGTAAATTAGATTCGACCCGAGCGAAACAACGTACGGGGACGTCGGTCGCCTTTCCCGTTAATCGTGTAAATAAACCGTCGTTTGTATTTCAACGACGGCGGACTCGGTGATCCGAAGCGCACCGCCTTTGGGTATTCCGTCGGGCGCGGTATTGCCGACAACGTTTACAAAAACAAAAACAAAACAGAAAATGGTTAGGTTAGAAGGATGGGGCGGGAAAGAAAAATGTGTAGCCGAACGAACACGTTGGGAAACCGACCTTTCGGGCGTGCGCGCGATATAAACAAACACGCTATCCCTAACGCGGACGGTTTTGCGTTGTAGTCGTTTTTCCCTATTTGTCGCCGCCCGCCCGTTACGACATTACTCCGCGCGATTCCCACGTTCGGCCGTGTAACAATATGTCGTTATTTATCATACTGTTACGTAACCGAGCGAAATCGTATTAATATTATCATCGTATCATTATCGGCGTCGTACGTTATTATTACGACTCGTTTGCGCGTGTATATATATATACGTAAACGCTAGTGTGGTATCGCGCTAATAAGTTACTTTCGAAACGACCTTTTTCTATCCACGTAACCGACGACCCGATGATACACACGCGCCATAACGGACGCGTATCGCAAAGCCCGTAAATTACTACGCACGTTCGACGGTACGGCCGCGTCGTTCCCTTTCGTTTCGACGGAAATACGTTTACCCGTTACGCGGTAACGCGTAGTAACCGTACGTTTTTATATCCCGTTTAAACACGCCCGGCAAATACGTTTATATTCCGGGCGACGCTGTATGTACTTGACGATCGCCCGATTAGAAAACACGTAAACAAAACGGGGACTCGTCGGAATTCCCGAAAACGAAAATAATCGAAAACATCCGTCGGGCGCGCGCGTATCGTCGACTCGCGGGATCCCGTCGATATTCCGGGCAAAGAGTGGCCGAACGAAAAAAGAGCGAAATCCGAACGTTTCGTAATCCCGGCGGCCCTACCCTGTAATTCGTATTCGAATTACGGACGCGAAAGAAGAAACAGAACGATCGTCGACGATCGGAGATTTAAAAAAACGAAAAAAAAAAAAAAACGTATTCGCGACGAAATCGGGAAAAAATATCGTTCGGGATTATATTACGTTTCCGAAACGTTATAATCGCGACAGGATACCGAACCGGAATATATATATAATTTTCGTTCGGTCAAAACCGTTTCTTCGGCGAAACCGGAATTCGGCGTACAGAGAACGCGTTTTACGGCGCGGTGGGTATTTGTGTCGCCCCCAAGGACGGCGGAAAAATTCCGTAAAAATCGTTTCGGCGACTTCGACGACGACGAGCCGGACACACCGTCGAAAGTGATCTAAGTCGTCTAACGGGTCCGACTGCCGGCAA
Organism: Geopemphigus sp. TES_GeoC_2020; assembly: GCA_025469175.1. Lineage (NCBI taxonomy): Eukaryota > Metazoa > Arthropoda > Insecta > Hemiptera > Aphididae > Geopemphigus > Geopemphigus sp. TES_GeoC_2020. The sequence goes on along the minus strand of JAIPRN010002965.1, from coordinate 13,888 downwards.
CGGCGGGGGCGGGGAGGAAACAATCGCCGCCGTTTCGGTCGGGTTTTCCCCGGGAGAGTGTCGACGATAATTCGCGAATACGTCGATCGGACAAACCGGTCCCGTTCCGCGCCGCCGGCGTTCGGGTAACGTACGGACGGAGGAGCACGTACGTCGGCCGGTAAAATGTCGCGGATGGCCGGCTAAAAGGCGCGCGTACGTAACAAGCAAGTGTAGACGAACAACGGAGCTCTGCTACCGTGGCGGCGATGTTTCTTCGTTGCCGGTAACGCGATCGGAAGTCGAGTTCGGCTCGTGAGGGGTCGGTGAACTATTACTGTAATACGTAAACGAGCGCAAAGACGCGGCGGAGTCGCGACGCCGGTAAACAATTCCAAGGTCATGCCGCCGCCGCCGATGGGATCCGGTCGAGGCGATAAATACGACGAAACAAAATGCGCAAGTACGCACGACGTCGAGTCCGACGGATAGACTTTCCGTGTTTCCGACAATTACCGGAAACGTCGATATCGCCCGAGCTTCGTACGAACCCGATATCTCGTTTGGTTTTTTTTTTTTCGAAAGTTTTCGTAGTTTTTCCCGCGGATTTCGGCGTTCCGAAACGGAAATCGCGCGAACGATTTATCGTTTCGGTAGTACGTGTTTTACGATACCGGGCACGACGACGAGTTTTTTTTTTTTGGGGGGGGGGCAGGGTGGAAAGAAAGTGCGAGCTCTACACACACCCGGACGTTGTTCGGTGGACATCGGTTGGATACGTCGACGAATATAACGTTACGCGGCTCTCGGGACGAATTTCTAATCCCCCCCCCCATTTTGGGCGAGTGCCGTATTTTTCGAAACGTAAAAATCGCCGATCGTTTTCTTTTTAACGCGAACCCGTCGCGTTCGTAACCGTTTACGATTTCGAAAATCACCGACAAGAAATCCCCCCCCCCTATTTGTTCGCTATATATATATATATATATATATTATATTCCGTCGGGGGAAAAAATTTTTTTTTTCAAACACGCGCGCGCCGCCGCCGTCCTATATACGTCGCTGGGACGGTTTTCGAACACGAAATCCGTATTGTTATCTCGTTTACGACGGGCGTCCGTTTCCAATTCGTCTACGCGCGCCAATGACTCACGGCGGATTATTTAAACGGTCCCGGGGACGACGCGGGCGGGCGTGGAGTTTTATTCGATTACGGGGCACGCGGCGTTTTATCGCCCGAATACGTGTCTCCGATAAAACGCGGCTCGTCAACGCCGTCGTAGTCATCGTCCCTCCGCCATCACCACCGGTGGCACTCCCGTCGTCCACTGCTCCGCCGCGACCACGCGTCGTCGATCCGACCCCGAACGCGGTACCGCGGACGAACAAAAAATTTCCGAAAAATTCCGTCGGCGTCGTTAAGCGCCCGTTTACGATTCGACGGCTCCAGCGGGCGCGGGCGCGCGTTTATTGCGCGAAATCGCCGAAACATTCAACGACCGCCGGCGGATACGTAAACGATAATAATACGTGCGCGCGCGCGCGCACACTTCGCCGCCGGCTATTCGAACCGCCGGCGGGCGGTTCGCGAATCATCCGTAATCGTCGTGATCGTAACAATTACGCGCTCGTTGGCGCGCCGGGGTCTATTAATAGACCCGTCGAGTTTCTTCGAACGCGAGAAAGAAGAACACCGGACACGTCCGATTAAATTAAATAATACGCGCGATCGGCCCGAAAAGCGTGAAATCGTTAAAACGCGTCCCGGTTCGCCATCTCTGTCGGTCCGACGATCGTTTTTCGTTTCTTTCGACCAGGGGGAGGGTCTTTCTAATCGGGAGACGGCGATTTTTCGAAAATCGCGCGCGCTAACGCGGCACTCCTACACGTACGGACGACGCGGCGTCGGTGGTAGGGGGGTTGGCCAAATTGGAATTAGAATTTCGTTTTTACCGGTAATTTCTTTTTAGCTTATTACTCTCGATTAAAAACGTAAACGGATTCTATACACGAAATTTAAACCGGACCCGTATAATTAGTTCATTACGTATCCACATATATATTTATATCATACACGTGAACGAATTAGCGCTACTTTTTAATAACGTTTAATTAACCAGATAATAACGACGACGCTTATGTTTTCCGCGCAATTAACGTTTAAATAAAATTAAAAACGTACGCGTAGGAAACGGGTTAATTAAATTTCGCCCGTAAAACCGATACGGCCGACGGGGGTGGAGGGGACCGTTTGCGGCTCGTTGCGGAAGAAGGAAAGCCGCCCGTCGGCGGGGTAGTTCGTTCGTCATTTGCTCGCGGTGTAGGAGCGAAATCCGACGATAAAACGTGGGCCGCGAGTGGAATGATGAGCGGACGACGTTAACAGCCGGCGGACAATTTTCGGCCTATTCCGTCGGTCCGACACACGACGACGTTGGCGTGGGTGTTTTCGGTTTTTCACTCCTATCGACCGGCCAGTCGCGAGCATTTTTCTCGGATCGGACGCGCAAACGAAACGCGCGAATTCGACGGGTGGTGCTTTTCGTTCCCGTCGGTAATTCATTTTTTGGATAATCAGTCGGCGCGCGCCGCCCCGCCGGTAAATACAAACACGTCGTCCGCCGCCACCTGTCGTCGGCCCTCGGCGATACGATTCTTTTGCCGAAACGAAAAACTTCGCACCAACTCGGTAGTAACGCCCGTTCGACTACGAACGACGAACCATATTCGTTCCGCGACCATACCGGTGCCGGAAACGCGAAACTAAAGTCGAATTCCGAACGTGAATAACGAAACGAATGACCAGGTATCGGCAGTTGGCGTCACTGATACAAAATGTCGTCGTTTAAAGTTAACGCGAGTTCGGTACGACAATTTCAAATACTTTTGTCGCGTACGATGTTTACTTCGAAAAATTTCAAAATTCGCGAATACGAACACTGTCGCGCCACATCAAAACCGGTCGAATTACGGGTACGAACGGTTGCTACCTCAACCGTCCTATTCTCCCGGCGATCTATGTTTGTTTCGGAATATGAAAAAACGGAAAGCGGTTCGCGTCGAACGAGAAAGTCATCGCCGAAACAGAGGCCTAGTTTCGTTAGATTACGCGTATAGGCGGCTGCTGGGTGGGAGTTTATACGGAGAAATAAAAGAACCGTCGTATTTAAACGTGCTTGGTATTTCGAACAACAGGTACGACCCTCGTATGACGGGCGTGGGCTCGGCTCCTTCCCGAGCACCGTCCGTACCGAAAATCGTACGAAATCGCGACAAAAGCGCCAATCGACGCGACGATCGACCGTGGAAATACGACGTTCGTCCCGAAAATGTGGACGATCGATCGTTACGGTGGTCTCGTTCCGTACAACGGTTCCGCGTTTGCCGTGGCGTTTCCATCCGCGAAATTCCGAACAAAAAAAATAACGGAAACCGGTACCGTTTCGTAAAACGATCGTCGCCGGCCGGTATTCTACGGAAAAGACGCGCGCCGTCGGTCGGAACAAAACCAAATAAAAACCGACGCGACTTCGAGTGTTTTATTATTGACGGGGGAATTAGTTTAAGGGGTGACGTACGCGCGTCACGTGCGCCAACTATCGGCCGTATTTCGGAGAATTCGCGTGGCGATTACGCGCAAATATCAAGCGCAGATACGAAACGTAAGCGTGTCGTTCGATTTCGCGCTAAACTGGATTACGCCCATATCGCCGGACACCGAACACGCGCGCGCCCGCCCGCTGTTTAACGGTCTTATTTTTCTTCTATTCAAGCCGTGTTCGCGAATCGTCCTCAATCAATCCCACTCCCCCCCCTCCCTGCCAATAATCCGGCGATAGAAATTGGCGACGCGAAACGTGTACACAGGGCGCGCGCTTCACGAACCCGACGACCATCACTGGCGTGTCGGCCGGAACGTTTTCCTCGTCCCTCGTCCACGCCGCGTATTCGATTGAACAACCGCGGACGAAATCGGTCGAATTTTTCTCGTCGACCGACGACAATAAAAAAAAAAAAAAACCACCGGAAAATCCGTTCCTAAAAAACCTCGACGGTCCGCGCGCACTCTCCGAACGTCGTTTGCCGGACGCTAGCTAACGCCCACGGGGAAATAGTCTCGAGAATCGTCAAAATACGAAAAACGAACTTTTTCGGAACAAAAGTCGAAAACTCGGAAACGATTTGTACCGTCGATCGTTTATTACGTCACGTGACTAATGTTTTCGCCGAACTCGAACATTAACGTTGCCGCCGCGACTAACGTTCACCACCGGAAGGCGTCCGAAATTGTTATTTACGGAGTTAACAAAAAAAAAAAAAAACACGAAATTCGACCGGGCCCGGCAAATGTGATAAAAAAGGTAACCGCGGTCGGTGTTTCTCGGACTTTTCGGGATTTTTTCGCTTCCGTTTACCCTAACCGGTTAGGGGATCCCGTCGACACCGCGAGCGTTGTTCGTCTCGTCACATTTTCGACGAAATTCTTCGCGGACGATATAAGCCGGGCGAAATGCAACGATCACCCTGTATTCGTACGATATAAATAGAGAGCGGTAAAAACATTCGATCACACGCGGTCGTCACGTGTCCATTTTGTTATGTTACATACTTATCGCGTAAAATAATATCGTCCCGTGCACTCTCCGCGTAAACAACGCGCGTTTTGATCGTAGCACACGACGCGCGTAGGTATTCTCCTACGGCGGATAATTTCTCGAAACAATTTTTAACAATTTTCGCGTCCATAAAAATACGCGCGCGCTTGTGTGTGTAGGAAGGCTTTGCGGTCGCGACCAAAAATAGTTAACCGCGAATCGACCGTACGAAAAAAAAAAACCGAAAACACGTCCGCGGTGACACGACGGATTGGTATAATAATTCGTATACGTCGTCGGCACGCGTCGAGGGCATGTCACATTAAACACGCGTTATCTACCTAAAATAAGAAAAAACTCGACGGACGGCGAAAAATACGCGGAACGAGAATTCGCGCGTCAAAATACGCCCAACGACGACGACGACGACGAGGGCCCGGGGATTTGTTTTGTTTTTTTTCGTAACGTCTAGACGCTGAAATTTCGCTGTCCGCGGACTCGGTAACGAAAGACGAAAAATCCGGAATTTCGGGCGCTTTTCAAAAACGAACACGCTCGAATTCCGAAATTTCGGTAATTTTCGAAAAATGTTACGTACGCGTCGGCCCCCGGGGGTGAACACGGTTTGTACGAATCCAACAGCGACACGCCAATCTACCCAACGACGGCCGATCGACGTACTAAAACAAAGAAAAATATAGGCGTCCGGTCATCGGTTAAACCGTCGACGACGCGCAATTAACCGGCCGATCTCGTTCTCCCTGGCGTTCGTCCGCCACCCGGAACACGGGGGCGCTCGTGTAAACGGCGATGGAGGGCCTAAATATTGATCGCCGACCGTCTATTATAATATTGTAGTATCCGGCGCGTCCGATGGCCCCGGAATCGTTGGCGCGGAAACCGTTTTTGAGGTAATATTATTAGCCCCCCCCCATCCACTCTGAGGGTGCAGCGGGATTTCCGAACGCCGTTGAATAATAATAATAACGTTACGAAATTTCCCGAATTATTCATTTTCCGGGCCCGTAAACAACCCGCGTATTTAGATCATCGAGCCCGAAAACTGGGTCACTGGGTACATATGGTGTGTATATATATATACGTCGCACCACACCCCAACGACGATCGACCTTACCGGTGGCGCGGCGAAAAAACAAAAAAACCGTTTATTCATCCGGCGGTTCGACCCTCTTCCCCCCCACGTGTTTTAGGTATTACGGGCAATAGACCGGCACGACGGAAATTTCGCTCGCGTCGTCGACGTAACGTAGAGTTACTCCGCCGGGGTCCGTTATTCGTCCATCATTTGGCGACCGACGACTATTTCGAAAAATATACGCGCTCACCACGGGCCACTTTTTTTTTGTCAACCCGAGGAAATCGTTTGCCGCGAACCGATATATACGTTCACCCTATACTCGTTGCCCTACCGACAACGAACGTTATATCGGTTTTTCCAATCGTGTCCGGAACGGTTCGTCAACCCAATCCGGTCGCGGGCGGTTCGGTTAACCACCGCGCCGTCCGCACAACACGCTTATTTAATAAAAACCGTCGTATCTGGGCCACCGTGTTCGCGCGATCGACCCGCCCCGCCGCCCGTATTATAACGAATCGGTCGCGTCGAAACGTAAGCCGCGAGTTTTTTTCTTCCTTTTTTTTTTTACCGGAACTCTCCCATCCGTCCGTCGTCCGTACACACACCCCGCGCATACACAATACGCCGCCATACGGCGGTCCGTGACCGAATTGGGTCATTTCGCGGTGAAACGTGCGGGTATACCGTATAATAATCATGAGGGTCCCCTCTCACGGGCCAACCACTACGGTAGCCGCCGTCTAGTTCGGAAAACGACGACAATCGTACGATCGCGGCGCGATTGATTTCGGAGAGTACACAATAACGAAAAGACTGGGGACAATACGACGACGACGACGTTCGTGCTGTGGCAGGGGCGGAGGGAAGAGAAGGTGCCCGGGCGTGTTTTTACGCGAAACGACTCGCGGAGAAAGTCCGAATTCGAGGAATCGTATTTCGCGCGAAAAAAAAACCCGTGTTCGTTCGGTCGTGTAACCGGCGGGATCAAATGCGGCTACGTAAAGACGTAAGTAATACCGGCCGCCGGCTATGGGCCACGAGGCTTACGACGCGACCCGTATATTAAACCCGGGGGGGGGGGTGTGTGTGAGGCCTCTTGAAGTATTTCGACGAAAATGTGTTTCGTTTTCGCGTCGGTGGAATCGAATTTCGGTCCAAAAACCAATAACGAACGTTTACCGACCGCCGTTGGTTGTCGCGTTAAATAATATCTATCGGTTAATATACGCGATTAACAACGTTTACGAGAACCTTTACGCGAATCGGGTAACCGAAACTAGGTTACTGGGTTAAAACAATGTACGAACGCTCCGGTTACGAACGACGGATTCTTTTTAATCCAACAAACACGCGGTTCGTGCACGCCGAACAACGGCCAGTATCCAATCGATTCTCTAACGAACGGATGGTCTTGTCGCGGGACGCCGAGAATGAATTGACGAGGTACTTGGTAGTGAATTTGCGTTACGGGCGGACGGGTGGTTCCGGGAGAGGACGTACTGGCCCGGCCGGACGGAGTGGAAATAACACACGCGTGTAACGTTCCCGGGGATCGCGAACACGTCGGGCGCTAGGTGGACGAGACGAAAAGAGCAAGGACGTCGAGAGTCGACCAAAAACGGTCCAAGGGTATGAAATTCCCCCAATCGGTAGACGCGATTTGTACGGGACGGGGCTGATGGCTAGCCAGCTAAGTACGGCCGCGCTCCGACGGAATTCGAGACTATATTTAGCCGTAACCCAAAATGGAAAAACCGGTTTGGGTGTACTAGCGTGATGGATACGATTGGTGATGGCCGCGAACGATTGACCGCGACGTGCGAATCGTTTCGGTAGTTTCCCGAATTTGGCGGCGCGTGTCCGACCCGAACGTATACAATAAAAAAAACGCCACCACCCTCCCTGAGGGGCGTTCGCGTACACACGTTGTAGGCGGCGGAAGTCGTTTAAATTACGACGTTTCGAGATAAAATAACAACGGTACGGTCGGTTGACGATGTGACGGTGTGGCGAATTGGGGAGGGGCGACCCGCGAAAGTTTGACCGGTCCGAAGGACGTACCGGCGCGAGGTTAGCCGCCGCGCGCGTTTATTTTCGTACGTTACACGACGACGGGCGGCGGGTGGGTGTTGTTGTTGTTGTTTTATTATATTATTATTATTGTCGTCGTCGTCGTCCCGAAAACGTGACACACGCTCCGCGGTATGAGGTCACGACGAATACGTCATCCGTCGCCATAAATAAGCGTATTGCGAACGCGCAAATAATAGAGGTGAACAATCAGCAAACCGGCGACGACGACGACACGGCGGGTGACGCATCGCGTAGCGCGTATTCATTCCACACTGGACGACGTTTTTTTCGCCCCGGGACAATTGTCCGGGGAAAACCCGCTAAAAGCCCCGAGACGAGAGATTTTTGGCGTCGTTGACGAACGAAAACGAAATTGTTACGGTGGTCGTCGACTAAACGTCGCGCCGGTTCCTCAGCGCCAGAACAGTCCATTCGATCGTCAACAACGACGATTTCGTTCGCGATTCGTCCCGGTCGGTTTCGTCTCTTCGACCTTTTCGTCGTATTCTAACTGCATTGGCCTTCTCCCGCCGACACTCGGCGTATAAACAACGCGTTCACGAATCTTCGACCATCCAAAAACAACGGCGGCGTCCCCGTCGCCGTTCATTGAAATAGACGATCGGGATGGTGGACGGGAGGACGGACGAGGAACGTTTCGAAAAGTACGTTAGACGGAAATACGAATACGATCAGGCGAGAGTCTCTGTCGTTCTCTATTATTCCAAAGCGTTCCGACCGTTCTATTTACCGTACTTACGGTAAATACCGGGCGGCGATAACACGTACCGGTATGAGTCACGCGACACGAAAATAGAAATTCGTCGGATTGTTATCGTAATCGATTCGCGCGCTAGCGGGAAAGGTATCATCGTCATTGGCGGTAATATCATTATGGACCGACGTAACAGACGGGAACACGAACTATACGTAACGCGATCGAAGCTCCCGTGCATATATTGGTCGCCTCCACTCCGGACGACGACCGATTAAAGCGAAATTATCAATCGGGTACCTCCCCCCCCTCCGCCGTGTACCTTACGTAGGGTTTTTACCGTTTCCAACAGCCCGGCAACAACGTGTACGTAATGTACAGGCGCCGAGGAATCGGTTATATATTATTGTACGGGCGAACGGACAAGAGTTCCGTTCCAAAGTCGTACGACGGGACAAGAGACGCGAGCGCGCGCTAGAAACGTTTTCCGACGTTGTTGTTTCGAAAATGAGTATTTTGTACGCGTAACGTTTGGAGAACGCCTATAAGGACGTCGCGCACCGCGGAACGGGTTACACCAATCGTCCACCGTTTTTGTTTTTTCGTTCTCCGTATCGTCCAACGAAACTAACGCCCGACGAACGTATATCTTTTTTCGTTCTTTTTCCGAAACGTTACACGACGGCGGCGACACGCGACGATCGTCGGCCGTCAATTTCGTCCATCGGGTTTCGTCGCCGACACGACATTTACACACACACATATACGTCGGCGCTGCTCCGCGGGGGTCTCGTCGTTGCCCCCCCCCAACTTTCAAACACCGTCCGCGGCGCTGATCGCGTCCAGGAAAAACCGTAATCGAGGTTACCACCTGTTCGCTAGCCCGTACGATATTTATGTTACGAAAAAAATTCCTCGTAAATACCACCGGGCGTGGGTTTGGAAAATAATAATAATTAACGGTCGTTAAACGCGAACGCGCGCCCGGCCAACGGTATTGTCGAAACGAAAACAACACCGACCACGACGAAACCGGACGTGATGTAATCTCGGGAATGCCGTGTGGTCGTCGATATTTACGCGTTCGTTTCGATATTCCGGGCGGACGACGAATAACACGCGCGTCCGTGAACGGGAAAGCGCCGCAAGCGGAAGTTTCGATCGCGCCCGTTTCGTTCCATCGTTCGTACGGTGGTCAGCGGCACCGGGCCGGACGTTTTTGACCCTCGATCGGGTCGACGGGCCCGCCCGACTCGTACATATCGAAAGTAAAGTCGCGGGCCGGCGTCGAAATCCGATTCGGCTACCAATAATAATCGGGACGGCCCGTCGCGGTGGTCGTAAATTACGCGGTTACGTAATCCAGCGGTTTCCTCTTCCTCCTACTCGTTCCAAAAAAAAAAAAACGAATCGACCGACCGTTTATAAAAATACTGGAGCGTCGGCGTTAAATTCGTCTATTTCGGAAACCGACGGGTAATTGTTCGCGTCGAACTATCGACTCACCGTGACGCGCCTAAGTACGACGGGTTCGTCCCCCCCCGGAAGGGGGGGGCGATTTTGGGGACGCCTTCGGAACCGATATTGTGGTACACACGGATGAATCACCAAGACCAGGACGGTGCGGGCTCGTTATCTCGTACGATCGTCCGACGACCGTTTTCGCGCGAAAATATTTCGAAAATTGCCACGCGCGCGCTCGTTATCCCGCCCGTTTACTTGTCAAGGCAGCGTATTCGTCATCGCGGTCACCGGGCCTAGGTTATTATTAATAATCGTCGTTACGTGACTGACGTAACACGAACGCGTCGAGTTTCGTGCGTGATTTCTAATTCGGCCGTTTTCCGTTCGGGTTTATCTGTATAAAACACCACCACCGGACACACACACCTACACGCCAGGGACGTCCGGTACGACGCGTAAATATTGGCCAAACGGACAACGATCGAAAATACGATTTTCAAGTTCAACAATACACCGTCGACGTGTAAACAATAGAGTACACGCGTTTCGGTGTTGCGACAATTGTCGCAATAGTCCAACGAAAGAATTCGTTCTATCCGATCGACGAAACATCGAACACGGCGCGAACGTGTTACGAGCATAAAAAAAGGCCGGAAATTCGGGTAAAAATAAAACCTTGTCAACCCCTAGCGTTAACTGTTGCCGTTACGTACCCGAAGTCGAACGCGCGACGAAAACAATCGCCCCCCGGAGGCGATTCGAACCGCGACGGTGTACGTCGAATACCGGTAGTATTTGGATATCGTTAACCTAATAGATTGGATCCGTGTGTGTGTGGTTTCGTTTTCGGCGAGATTTGTTTTCCTTTGGAAAACTTTCGGCGGAGAAAGCGCTCGGCCACTACGCGCGGACGCGTCGCGGCCGCGCACGAACACGAAATCGACAACCGCCCGTTTCGGTTTCTCGCGCGTCTTCTCCCCCCCCCCGGCCCCCAAAATAATACACGCCGCCGTATACGTTCGAATCTCGCGGGGACAATTCGCGTATCGTTACGCGACTCGTTTTGTCCGTACGGACGCGCTCGTTATAAAAAGACGACGACGCGGCGAACGCGTAGGGCTAGGAGAGGGCGGTACAATACCGTTCCGCGAACCTAATAATTAACGCCGGGACGCGTAGAACGTATTTTAAGTACGACACCTGTGTCACGAGCGTACGTACGTTTTACGATATCGGAGCGTTTCTTGTTCGCGTGTTCCGAATTACGGATCGTTCCGCGGCCAAATGCCCTAACCCAACCACCGGTTAGGGGCGGTTACGGGATCGTCCGGGTGTACACGGGCGCGCCGGGTCGGTTTTTTGGCGGCGCGGCGAACGACTTGCAGCCGGTGCAACCGACGTTTCGTTTCCGATCGCCGAACGACCGCTCGGTAAAATAACCGGCGAGTTCGTCGGCCGAACGACGAGGGTACACACGGCCGCGCGATTCGTAAATAAAAAATGTCCGACAACGAACCGTTGATTAAAAAAAAATCCGCGACGTTGCTGACCGTAGGCGTTACAAAACCCGTTTTCGCATTTTGTAATTCGATCTTCACACGTCGCGACGAGTCCGGCGTACTTTCGTACGGACGGGATTAACCGCCGTACGCGTTTACATTACGCGCGCCGTTTTGTCCGCTCGCGAGGGTTGGTTACGCAACATGTACTTTAGGTTAAGGAGGGGGATTGATCGGAAACGCGTCTTCCCTTACACCAACTAATAGGCACCGCTCGGAACCACCCCGGGACGGTCGGACGCGGTGACGGATTTATGAGGGGGAGATGTTAAGGGTTTCCACACACAACACCCCCCCCCCTTTTTCCTCCCCCGGAGAATATTTGAACATCAGAAGGTAGTCGATTTATTCCGTAAATTACGACGAAGAAATCGAAATAGTTTTAACGGAAGCGTATTTCTTCGGTTTCGTCCGTTTATTTTTATATAAAACTATCTATAAAATTCTTACACAAACCGGCGTACGATAATATCGACGTTTTAAAATTATTTCGTTATTACGACACCTCCCTCGCCCCCCCAAAAAAACGTTCATAAATACGCCCCGCTGGTCGGACGACAATTTTCGGGCGGTCCCGGAAAAACGCCATACGGTTCACGTCGGGAACAACGCCGAAACGCGAAGTTTGTTCGACAAATATCGTCGTAATCTACAAAAAAAATGGCCGAGAAACGGGCCGCGGTATATTTAGCCGAAGTTCAATTGTGATTCCGGATAGTCCAGGTAGGACTAATCGAACACGCCGTTTAAATTACGCATATGGCGTTTCTGTTACGTTTCCTTTCGACAATCGGCGTCGCGACTAATTGTGTCCATTCCGCGCGGTCGGCTAGATTATCGTCGTCGTTAACGCGTTCGTCGATCCCGACGACCGGACAATTGGGGTACCGTTAGCCCGGCAGGGGCAAGGGTCGAAAGATGTACACGTTCCGAATGGAAAACACGCGAAACGTTACCGGAAACGAGGAAACGAGCGCGGGATCGACGTTACGGAAATCGCGGTAATCGTTGGCGGAGGGTTCGTCATCAACGGCCGCGCGGTTAAATCCGAGCGGTACGACCCGAAGAGGGGTGGCTAGGACGAAAAACGATCGAACGTTTCGGCGGGGAATTACTCACTGGGAACACGTGGCGATCTGGCCACCACGACGCGGTGCGTGCGTTTCGGGTTTTTGGAAACCGCGAAACGCGCCCCGCCGAGTGACGGCCGTCCCGAAGAATCGTATACCGGAAACAATATGGCGTGGGAGAATACCGATGTTATCGTACCGTCGGCGCGTCTGACGCGATTACAGCGTGACACACGCCACACGCGCCAATGGGGGGGCACTCCACCCCCTCGTCCAACGTCGGACGGATTCGACGGGCCTGCCGGCAATCGTCTGCCGCCGTTTATCTGGGGCTACCTAATCGTCGGCGACAACGACGAACGACGGGACGGGTGACGGCGCCGCCGTACAAAACCGAAAGCGCCGGGGACGTTCGCTTATCGCCACGGCCATGTGACCGACCGACGCCCATCGCGGCCGTGTTTTCCGTGTTTTTCGGCGCGACGATGATGGTAAACATCCGCTCTCGTTGACAACAACGCGAGGTTAGCAGCTATCGTCCGGTACGTGTCGCGATAACGTAACGGCGGCTACGGTCCGGAGAGCGAAAATACGAATTAGCCGACGTGACGAAAAATAAAAACGCCGAGCGATCGGAATACGCGACGACCGGGGTAAGTGTGTGGGAGGGGGTTCGGCGGCAATGGGCGTGTTATAATTGTACGTCGCGGCGCGACGAAATTCGTCCAAACGACGCGTTTGCAAACGTTCGACGGTTCCGCGGTGCACAGCGGTTTGCCGTTGTATACGAGGCCGAAAAAACGGTGGTGTTTCACGGACACGGGGGCACGTCCGCGAGTTGGACGAAACAAAAAACGGTTAGAAGCGGCGGATAATAAACGTTTCCGAAAGCGAAACGGAGAATAAATAGCGAGCAGACCCCGTCGTGGTCCGAACGACGAAAACGAGCGCGGTCGACGAGCCGATTGGCGGTGGCGCACTGCGGACCACAAAGTGAACCGGGAAGGAACACGTTCGACTACCGGCGCCCGAAAGTGGCGAAAAATCCCGCGGACGGGCGGCAATCGTCGGCCCCGCGCGTATTATTGGTTTTCGTTTCGACGTTTTCGAATTTCGTTCACCCCTAACACGGGTGTCCGTGCCTAGGTCCGGGGCGACGGTGTAGGAAACACACACGACCACCGCTTGAAACGATTCTCACCCCGAACAACACGCGTCGAAACACGCCGGCCGTCGACCCTTTTTCGGTCGTTTACACGATTACGTCTTGTAACCACCGGTTGCCGCTCGTTTCCGAGTCACGACCCAAAAAAAAAAAAAAAAAAAAACGCGCG
>JAIPRN010002964.1:0-25206 GCA_025469175.1 Geopemphigus sp. TES_GeoC_2020 | reverse complement strand
CACATATATATATATATATATATATATATATATATATAATAATGTATTATTAAGTATATATAGTTTTCGTGTACATTTACAAACGTCACGCCCGAGCGTGTGTTTTCAAAATAACATATATTATATACACCGAATAGATATGAAAAACGAAAACGAAAACAAAAATCTTTTATAATTAACTACTTTATACTCGTCCGCCCCTCCAAACATTTTCTTAGAGTGAGTGGGTATCCAATAATAGATAATAATAATTCATTATAAGATAGATAATGCAGTATTTATATATGTATATATATATCGTATACATAGATACATATATAATTATATTAATAAATACGATACGCTCCAACATTAGAAAGATTATTAGTAAACATTTTCATTCGTCGATTAATCGACATTCACTCGTTACATTGGTGGATATTCATTTTCTAAATTATATCCAATAAAGAGAAAATTTAGAAACATTACAATTCAAAATAGATAAAATTACTTATCATTAATAAACATAGAAAGCGAATTGTTATTGATAATTGATATTAAAAATTATATATATTAAAAATATTTTGCAAAAGAGAAAACAATAAAACAACCGTTATAAAATGTTTAAATATTTGTTATTTTTATATGGTAATATACCAAATCACGATTTATATTATATTATTAACTTATTTATCCTTTAGTCGAATTCATAATTTATATTTATATCCAACTATAAAGTTACATTGGTCTGTTTGTCAAAAGTTACACGAGTTTATATACAAATTTAGAAATTATATTAAGGGCCTATAAATTTCTACACAAAAAATGACTGATATGGTGCCAGTTTTTAGGAGAAAAATGTATAAAACGTGTACTGTTATATATAGGATATTTCATCAAAGCATATAATTTGAAGTTTTCCTGATAAAAGTATTAAACAGCGTATGTAAATAGAAGTTTCATTGTGTTTACACTATTTAATGGATATTATATATATATAATACATTAATTACTACAATACATATTACATTTAAATATGTTTAATATTATAGTTTAATTATTCTGATGGTGTTTTAAGTACATTGTTTTTCAGCAATTATAATTTATTTAAATTAAAACGAAATATTTTATACATCTTTGAAAACAACCGAATATAAATATACGTTGTACAAAAGTCATTATAAAAACTTTAACACCAATTCTTATTCTTAATGATATTGTTATTGTTTTTTAAAAACTATTTTTATAATTTTTCTGAATTTTAAACAAAAATTCCGTTCAACTTCAATATATAATGACTAATATATTGTTTTTAAATTCATTAAAATAATATTGTGTATTCGACTATTTCATAAAATGTGCAGACACAAGAAATTTCTTCGTGATTTTTAACTTCGAGAATTAAAAATTGGATGATTATCTCTTGATAATTTTCTAGTTTATATAAAAATTATATTCAGGATTGCTAAGTATTTAAATACTTTTGCAGTATATTTTTATTTTATTAATATTAACGTTAGACATAAATTGACTGTAACCAACACATATAGCCCAAAAGTATATCCCAAATTTTTTCATTCCTAAATATTTATAACTAAACGTATATTAATGGTTTATTTATAAAGTTTATAATTATGTTTAATATTTAGCGATCAGACAAAAATCAATACCGTAAAATAAATACCCCAATTTTTATTTTAATAATAAAAATAAACTGTTTACAATGTCAAATTTTAATTTAATACCATTTTTAATAAGGATTGTAATATTATATATTATTTTATTGTCTTATAGCGTATTATTATTGTGTTAATGATCTCCTGCTGTGATTCTATTTAGTACGATAAATTGTAAACTTATATTATTATATTATATTATAATTACAAACCCACACCTCTTTACACGTCACTCGACCGCTATGTCGTGTAACACCTGTATAATATATTTATACAGACAGACATAAATACACGCACACGCATACACGTTCATCTAAACCTAAAAAATAAATGACGTAAATATGGAAAATATACAACCAAAAAAATATGACCAATACGAATCGCTTTATATATACTCGTATATTTATTTTAGTATTATATTTATATAGATCATAATTGTTTTCGCCGTATATATCCCGCCGTATAAATATTATAATATACTTAGAACGGCGTGGGGCAAACGACGCAACAGTAATTAAGAACAACTGTTTTTTGATTCTGAAGTGAAGAATGCATTGATTATACAGTATCGCGTTTTTTATTGTTATTTATATTTTCTATCAACACTTTTTTTATATAGAAAAACGCTGTGATTTATACGTGTAGTACTTCTTAGTAACAAATTGTATTTTCACAATAGTTTTCTTAGACGCACGAAAAATATATCGAAAAATGCATAAACTAACGAAATTGTTAACAAAACTAATTTCGTTTTTCTTTCTTTTCCTATAAATCCAAAACTAATATTCCGTAAATCTTGAATTTTGTGTAAATTATTTATTTTTACGATATACATACATACATTGGCTTTTTTTAAATAATTAAATTTAGCTAAATATAAATATAAATAATAATTTTGATAATTTTTAGTTTTTTGAGTTTAAAAATTAATATAGCTTTTAAATTAACGAGCTAAAATTTAACAATTAAATACAACGTTTATCATACGATATTCCAACAAAAGTAAATACATTTCTAAGATCGTTAATTAGAAAATATCATGTAGCTTGATGCGGCTAATCTGCACTCTCTACTCGCGTTTAATCTGTAGCATTTATCGAATTTATTTCCGGCTAATTATTCGAAAATATCTCTTAAATTTTGTCGTTGATATACGTTATTAGTAAGTTTTGTTATTGTATTTCTTTTAATTTTAACCTATATTTCTTCACAAATGATTTGGCGTGAATATATATATCTAATATACCTATTTAAATTCACTGTATAATTTTATATTGGTACTAAACACAGCCTCAAGTCTTTACACATCGGATAAAATTTAGCGTAAACTTCTTACAAGAATACATATTTAAGCCTTAAATTCGCCATTGGGCCATTTACCGATATTTTTTTTTATTAACACTTCATATATCTACATTATATTTATATACATATATATTTACATCACACACACACACACACACACACACATATATATATATATATATATATATATATATATAGTTATTAACAAGAACGCGTTTTAACATTATAATAATAATATACACGCATTCAGCGTCTTTCAAGTTTCGTATTAATTACAATTAAAATAATTATTAGACTTGTATATTTTACGTTTAAAAACAGAGCGTATATTCTCTGACGTTTAATATAATATACACCGATAAAATCGATTTTAAACAGTTATTATGTAGAAATAATATATTATAATAACACACGTATATTGTATTGTATTATGGTGATTTACAATACGATTATTAATAAAGAAAAAGATAAGTTCGAATAATTAAAGCCCATACATTTTTTTATGTTCGATTATTTTTAATCTATTGGGGCAATAATATTTATACATCCGATGCCAATAATTAGTATTTAAATACAATTTCTGTGCAACCATAATACGACCATAATAATAATAATATAAAATGCGTCCGCCTTTTATAGGCAGAGTATATATATATATATATATATGTTTACTTGTTCTAATATTAAATATTTATTGTTCTAAAAATAAATATTTTTTCTAAAATCGTCATAGTTCTATTATGATAATGGAAGGGTTTTAAAAATTTGATTATTGAGATTTACATATAATACGTTTTATTATTTATTTTAAGGTCTTTTTTTTAATTTACGAATCTTATTTTCCGTAAATATTTGATAAATTCAAAATTGAAATTTTATGAAGCGTAAAATTGCATTGTTATATTATTATACGCCTTTCCGCCATTTTATATAAACTGAAATTTTTACATAAACTGATATCACGTGAAACAACTATAAATAGGATAGTCACAAAATCTTTTTTCGTTGATGTCGTATATAATATATATATATATATATATATATAATACCTATTATTTTATATACGAAAAGTTATACAAATCCATTAAAATCACTATCTCAAATAAGAAAAAAGCGATTTAGAATATTAAAACATATTAAATCCAAGGACACTTTATGAGGAAGGGAACAAGATGGAGCACTTTCTCCTTCCTCCCTTTCCTCGTTACTTATCACGGGGAAAGTGAATTGAAATAATGAATGTTTTTCTTAAATATTTTATATAAAACGAATTAGGTCGACATATTTATTTATCTGTTATTATGCATAATATAATTATTACTTCGGTATAGTATAATATATAAAATTAAATACTAAGTATAAAAGGAATTAAAAATTGAAACTAAGTTACTTAACCCATTAATTTTTTCAAAAATTAACTTTTATAAAAGCAAGTTATTTTTTTTTTTAACTTAAGGTGTAAACTTCAAATTAATTATTTGTACAAATATATCTAAATTAAATTGAATTAGTAGGGATATAGCTTATGACAAACACAATCGGATTATTTATAGTGTTTGATAATTTCAATATAATAATATTGAAGACTATATAAGACGTTGGGAGGTTTCTTATCTTATTTTTACGCTAATTAATAAATTTTAACCAAGTCAAGTAGTTTCTTTGAACTTAACTTCTATACTTTTAAAGTTAAAAAAAATATATATAAATATTGTAATTTAACGAATTAAAAATATTAATTAATTTGCCTAACCTTGCTAATTGATATTATGTTATAACTTATAACATATATTTATTATATAACCTACTCATTTTTGAGTTAACTATGTTTTTTATCTTCAAATTATCTAAAGTAAAAAATACGAGTATAGAAATTAAATTTTTTCGTGTAAATATTTCCGAAGTTTTGTGCTAATATATCATATACTACATATTTTATGGATTTTATTAGGATATACAAATTTAACTTCATGTATAATTCTATTCGTTCAAGGTAATATGCGTATCATCTATATATATATATATATATATATATATAACGTCATTGTGCTCTATTCCATAAACCCGGTAACCTTGTGTTGGAATAATTATGCGTACGGTCGTTGTATACACACACACATACACATAATATAGTCTATATAGTACACACGACTATGCGTCCACACCCGACGCTATATAGGAATTTGATCGTTTCGAAAGGCATGCGTGACGACGATGTTAACAATACACGATGACCAGTGTCCGGTAGAAAGTAAGAAGCTTATAAAAATACACGGACATGACTAACTCATACATGATATAACATTCTATGTGGTATATGTGTATAAAATATCAGTATATACCTGTTACTCATTTTGAGTATTTTCATGTGATGAGTTTAGATGTACGAACGACATTTTACGACATGTAATTCTGTCCGTATTATTATATTTTTCAAGTAAGAGCGCAGTCAAGAAACGACCCATGGAATATTTTATGGCCCGAAAAATAATATAACGAATATTATATACGAACATACAGCATACCTCTACTAAATGACGTCATAATAAAATAAACAATCAATTTTCAACTTTATTATATATAAAACTATCGCTGAGCTTATAAAGCTTTTGATTTCCATGTATTATTCATAAAAAAAAATCACTCTCACTTTATAATTCAATATAAATACGATTTTGGAGGTTTTTACCTATGTTTTGGAATAGGTACGTATTTGTAACGTATAGATACATAAACATACTACTTTAAATTAATTAATTTTATCGAAATTCCTGATCGCAGTATTCCCATTTCTAAATTTATTAGATATTTCAGTTTTTAATTTTTACCTAAAGAAAGACACCCAATTATATTAATTACTAACTCAGTTATACTAGTTATAACTAGTACCAAAAAAAAAAACTGGTTATTAATGAGTTGAAAGTTAAAATTTACTTAATTTTAATAAATTAATTAACCAAGTTAATTTTTTCAAAAATTAACTCTAACTAATAAGTTACTATTTTTTTAAATTTAATGTTAATTATTTGTGAAAAAGTATTTGAATTTAGTTAAATTAGCGGATATAAGTTATGCCAAATATTATATTGTTTATATTGTTGGATAACATAAACCTAATAGTAATAATTCTATATACAATTTGAAAAATCCTATCTCATTTTTAATACTACTTAGTAAATTAAACCAAGTTACTTTTTGAAGTTAATTATTCACTTTTGTAACTAAGAAAAAATTATAAGTAATCATTTATTTATTATATTCTTTGTATTAATTTTATAAGTTAAAACAATTAGTTAACTTCTCCAGTCTTATTTAGAAGTCAGTAAATTATTAAAATTGATGATTTTGAAATTTCAGAAAACACAGATTCTGGTATATAGCCAACCATTATATTTATGAATTTTTCTGCTGTCGATAGAGAAAATATGTATTATAAAAACCATATAATAAGTTTTGCGTTTATTATATTTTCATTAACAATTTTGTTACAGCAAATAACTTTTTTGTGTATTTAGACATTTTTATTTTAAAAATAGGTCTATGTATAAATATTTTAATGAAATGTGCACGTATATATATATATACTTTTTTTTCATTATTCTCCGTAATCTCGTAAATACAGTGTTATTTACAAATCATATAATATTAAAACTTATATTTGATTAGGATTAATAAAATAGTATTTTATTACAATACACTTTTTTATGAGCATTGATGTTTCTGAAAAGGTATAATAGCAATTGAAATACTATCGGAAATAATTGCTTATGAATTTGTACACATTTTTCGTATGAACTTATTATCAAAATACAATAAAATAAAAAAATGGTCAATAATTAACAAATAATTATTGTATATTTATATATTTTGACTAGTGATAGGTTTATGAATTAAATGTCTGCTTGAAAGCTTTTGTGAAGGACCTCGAAACGTTTATGTTAATAAATTGTTTACATAGTTACATTTTATTCTTTTTGTCTACAATTTTTGAATATAAATTTGGTCCAACACTGTGTTTTGAAAAAAATTAATAAAAAGGAGTATTTTTAATTTTGCATGGCGTATGTATCGTGTTTAAATATGATTTATGAGATAAAATTATTTGCAAAATCTTTATTTTAAATGCCCTTTTTGAAAACAAATCTTTTTAAAATTACACGATTTCTAAATTTCTAAATTTACTTATATCTTACTAAAGTTATTAGGTTTATTTACTATACAATCAGTACAATATAAATAAAGATATTGATTTTTAACTGGAGAAAATTTTTAAAACGTTATTTTCAGAATAATAACTTTAATTAGGATCATATTCACATTTCATAACTAAATGATTTGTAAATCCACTACTGATTTTGATATATTTTATATCGTACATATTTCAAGGCCTCTATATTAGTATAGTTTTCAAAACTTATATACTATGAAAGTCTTTAAGTCCAATCATGATTTTATATAGCTATCCATGCGATTGTAAAACAATTTATATATGTTTTAATGAGGATATCAGCGGGGTCGTATCTCAACAACGTCGTTATACTTTATTAATATTTAATTATTAATATATGTATAATTATGCATGCGTAATATATACATACCACGTGTGTGTCTTATCGATTTCGTCATAACGCTATATAATAAATTCTAATATATTCAGAGAAATACATCGTTAATCACGAATTCGCGTGCGCACGACTTTATTAGGTACATACTTAGGTAAATATTTGATTGTATGAATATTTAAATATATACATTGGCGATGTTCCAAAATAATACTCACTTCGTCGAGTATAAAAGGAACTTAGCTGCAATACGATAAAATATACAAAATTATCTAAAATGTATTTATATATATATATATATATATATATATATATATATATATATATATATTGCAGGTTTTAATACTTTAACAAAATGATTTAAAAAATAATTATTAACATTTAGTAGAGGTAAATGATAATGTATTGGCATGTTGCTATAAAATATTAATACAAAACTAGTATTTTAGTTAAACATATTTTGCAAAACATTTTTATTTATAGCATACTTAATTTATTATATTTTTAATTAGTTTTATATTGTCGTATTATTATATAACAAATCTAAATCCATGTTAAATATTGTGAAATAGAATAGTAAAAATATTTTTTAAATTAATTTTTAATATGATTTTTCTGATATTTGTTTATATTAGGGAGTTGTAACTAATGATACATAGATCTCTAAGGAGGCCATAAATGGGTAGTCGAAAATTTGAATACTTTTTCTTCGTAATATTTACTGGTTGCAAACTACTTTAAGGTCGCGATTTTTTGAAAAATAAATTTTCTACAATTTTTACAAAATTCTATGTATAAACGCTAGTAGTTACTTATTATTTTAGTGAGAAAATTGTGATTTTATGTAGAAAAAATATATTCTAAAAAATCGATCTAATTGGATTGTTGCGCAACTCTGATTAAAGTAGATCACTTTGACGAGTATTATTAAAGTTGTATTAATATTTTGAAATTATAAAGTAATGCGATTGATCATATCACCTTTGAAAAACAAACTTTAATAGATTAGTTTATCTTGTAATCAATTTTATTTTTATTCAAATAAGATTATATATAGTTTATTCTTGTATTTATCACAAAAATATCGGATGTCAAGAGTTTATTAAAATAATATATTGGACGGAAAATGAAATGGAAATTTAGCAATTTTTCTTAATAAAATACAATTAAAATAATAATACATTATTTAATTAATATTAAATATTAATCAAAAACCTTTAGTATTTTTTCTCTTTCAGTCTAGTGCGCAATATTTCTACAACTTAAATCTTATAGTATTAATATTATATTATTTTTAAATGTATGTTCTTGGATTAATATGGCCACGTTTCACTCTTATTCCCCGAATGCGAATAAACGTGAATAACGAAAATATTTTTAGTAAAACGTTTAAAAAAATAGTCAACGAACGACGATTATCAAAATTTGATAATTGTATTAAATATTACTCGATTATATTACGTTGTACGATTTCACATTTCGATTTTGTAGACGTGACTACGAGATCTACTAATTAAATGGATGTTAGAGTAGAAGTAATTCCGAAGTGAAAAATTGTACTTTATCCCTCCCTTTCACAGTATGTACAAATCGATAAATATAGCTTTAACGAACTAGGAATTTATACATTTTCAGAACGGCGAAGTTGGTCAATTGGACCAGGAAATGTGTTGGAAAACCACGGAGGAGACGTCCGATGATTATTACGACAGGCTGCTTATGTCGGTCATGATGGATACGGTGGCAGCGCAGCCGGACCGCGATGATGCGAAAATAATCGACTGCGACAGTAACAGTAATAGTAGCAGCATTAGTGCGGCCTTGTCAGTGGACGGTGACGTCACCACCGCTGCAACTAGCGTCGTACCGGACGATTCGGATAAGCTGCAGGCACGATCGCAACCGCAGTATGTGACCGCCACGGTCGCCGTCCCGCGGACACCGGCGAAAACTTCCGCGGGGACCACCTCGTCGTCGCAACACATCCACCTGTGGCAGTTCCTTAAAGAACTGCTGACCGCAGAACAGCACACCACATCCGCGACCATCGCTACGACTGCGGTAGCGGACAAACAGCCGCAACCACCACAGCAACAAATGATTCGGTGGCTGGATCGCGAACAGGGCGTGTTTAAAATCGAGGACAGCCAGGCGGTGGCTCGTCTTTGGGGTTGTCGTAAAAACCGACCTGCTATGAACTACGACAAACTGTCCAGAAGTCTGCGACAATATTACAAAAAGGGTATTATGCAGAAGACAGAACGTTCACAGCGGCTCGTTTACCAGTTCTGTCATCCGTACAATGCGTGAACAATTTGTTCACAATTTTCAAAAATAAAATAACGATTTAGTAAGAATCGTTATTATATTTTTGTACTATTTATATAATATACGATCGGGACCTAGAAAATGTGCAGCAAAATTCGGCCCTGATTATAGAATATAAATTTAGATTATATCTTGAACACAATATACATATATATATATAATAGTTGATAATATGGTGATGGCATAATAGTTTTCGTTATATATAGTTTTAAAATGTACATAAATAGTACCTCCGCCGAATGTATGTTTGTGTATATGTATTCGGTGCGAATGTGCGAGACAATCGTCCATATTATAATTTGTGAGTGTTATAATTTTTATATTCTAAACGAGAATATAATATTGTTGTACGCGCCCTTAACGGACGTGGATAGGCCGGCAAGCAGGCGGCGTTACAACAATAAATGTGCGAAAGGTAATTTTCGCGAGTGCCATATCACCACCGCCGCGACGAGACGAGCGCGGGGTGTCGATTAGAGGGTAGGGGGGGTTATAAAGTTTTCGTAAATGATTGAGGGAGGTGGGCACTGTACACAAGCAGGGGCTGTTACCTCGTCTTTGCGGTTCAACTTTGCGTGACTTCAGAATTCGTGGGACTTTGGGTTGTGGACAATTTTTTCCTCGGTAAGTCGAATTTTCGATCAATTCTGAGTACAAGCGCAAGCATTAATATTATGTGCTATGGTCCATCGTGCTATCATAATTTTTTTTTCTCGATGAAAAACAAAAAAATTAACTAATAAAAATGAATCATTTATTTGCATTTTTATACGCATCATTTGTCGACCGCGGACTAAGAACATTTGAACGAAACTTATTTATCGAGGAGATTAAGGGAATTGAGGGGGTAACATATAGATATAAAATCTTGAGCACATTTGAAAATGGGCGTTTAGGGAAGAAAAATATTTAATTATATATATAAATAAATATAATCACGTTTTCAAGTATATAATTACGATAAAAATATAAATATAAAAATTGTATCTTTTTAATTTAAAAAAATTAAAATTGTAAAAAGTAAAATTGTTTATAGGTTTTGACATTTATTTATTTATACAAGATTTACATTCATATAAAAAGAAAATGTTTATAGAAAATTCAGTGAAAACACGCATACAAGTCACAAGTATAAGTAATAGATCTATATTAAATGATATACATTGTAATACATATTTTATATTTATAGATTATTTTCATTTCTATATTATGATTTAGGCGATTTTATTTGAAATTTTTATTATAATTTTTATAATTGTGACTATACGTAATATTTTTGAAATCGTGATAATATTTAAACTGACGATCATATTATAATTATAAAGCATAATTTACTTCCTAAGCACATATTATATACCCATTTGTATAGCTCGACACCTCGTTCTTTCGGGCGTCACGTTCTAACATTTTTTTTTTATTATTTTAAAACCACCCAAATTCTAGCGCTGCGCGTTTTATACTAATACGTATATATACGATTTCGCTGGACATTTGGGGTGGTTGTATTGATCCCATATATCCATGATATATTGTCTATTTTGTACGTTCTATGAACATTTTTATTCAAGAAAAATATTAGTTTAAGTTTTTTTACAAAATAATAAAATGATGCTAATTATACTAAATTATACAAATACCTATGCTATTATACTAATAATAATAAATTATTATTATATTAAATAATAATATGCTATACTCATATAATACGTGTACTATAATAAATATTTATGTGTGTATAAATATATAGTTTTTGAGAGAAGGATATTGCGGTTTCAGTGTGGAACGTATAATTACATATTATATAATATAAATATATTTGTACCTAAAAATATAAGGGACTATAAATCCATTTTCTTATTATCGAAATTGACATTGTTGTCTTATAAATTAGCTGTATGTGGTATTTATATACGTATTATGTGTTTATAGAAATAATACAGATTTAAATGTATCCGATAATTTTTAAAATTAAATTATTTTATCGTAAATAAAAAAACTAGCCCATAAATATATATTTTTAATCCTTTTGCCTTTCAGATACACATAATATATATTGATTGAGTATTATTGTACATTAATATTAGTAGTAGCGTCGTTTTATTATGTTATAAATAGTATTAATATTGTATTATTATATTATAGATATCGCATCAACAATAATAATTACTATTGACAATATTATTCGTCTCATTGTTTATATATTTTATCACGAGTTATAATATACGTATATAATCAAACTATGACGGTTTTACAAAAATAAAATTGACAAGCGCTGAATTTTTATTTTGTAATTTAAGGAATACTTTTTGGTACCATTTATATATTTTAGGCATTTAACGTAGGTATCTATGACATATAATATTGTAAATATATTCCTTAAACAAAAACAACAGTTTCATTATACAATATATATTTTAAGGAAAACATAATATTTGTATTGCTTGAAAAGAATAAATATGTACAGTCTATATATAATTAAATATAGATAGGGTAAGCGATTACACAAAAAATATTTTGTAATATTTTTTTTGTCGTGTCTAGATGTCAACTGTGGTAACGGGTTATATTTATATAATAATAATTTTTATACATTATTAGTATACGAATGTAATAGTGTATAAGAATACAGACAACGGTACATATAAGATTATTATTACTTTTTGTATTAATTTCATTAAGTTAGTCATAATTTTTTGTATAAATATAATTTTTTTGTAATAATATAAAATAAAATCTTATTTTATACGATTCCACATTATAATTTTTTATATTTTTTTTTGATGATCTATATAAGATGGCATATAGTTTTATATATATTTCATTTAAAAATGTGTTAAATGGAAATAGATAATACTAGAAATATTATCCCTACGATGATCTGCGGTTAAATATAGACATATATGTAGCATTATTAATCGCACGTTGTATAACTGTTCATAAGAGAATTTTTGGACATTTTGATTCGTGAGTCCACATTTTCAAAATTTTTATATTTATTAATTATTCGTTTGGTAGATATAGAGGGAAAGAAAACACGTTGAACATTCATTCTGGTGTGTTTCAATATTACATTATATTATGTATGGTATCAAGTCAATAATGAGACCTATAAATTGTCAAATTACCTAATTACTCCTAAACTAACGTAATTTCTACTGATAACCCTTAATTTGAAGTTTAAAAACAAATTTGCTTAGATATGTTTTGTGAATAAAGGTATAAATACGTTTTAAAAATACTCCATACACATACGCGTAATCCACCTCTCCTCAATAAAAAAAAAAAATTAAAATACTTGGCTTGTTTGATTTTGTTAATATACTAATCTTGGTTGATTCATTGTCGATCTTTAGAAGATTTGTATACATTTTAGACATGAAAACGACCTTTCAGCAAAACAGTTCGTAGTTACAAATGTAGAAATAAAAATCTTAAGATCAAATTAAATTAAATAAAAAAAATAAATAAAATTAAATAAAAATTTTACCCGATCGTTGTATAGGATTATACGTAATGTTTTTTCATATAAAAAAATTATAAAACGTTACAATTTTATTTTATTTCGAGGTTTAAAAAATAAATAAAATACGCTATAAAAGGCAAGTCGTTCATATTATATTATAACGACCTATACAAATACGATATTAATATAATATGGTGAAAATATTTAAAACGCATACTAAATGAAGACTTTCTGTTTTGTTAAATAAATCCAACCTAATACTATATATTGCGTGTAGTTTTATGATAGTGGAACATAAAAATCTATTTATAATATTGATTTAAAAACGTTTGATCGTCGTTTGGTATATAAAATTAATATGTGGTTAGTATAACTAAGATAAGAGGTTTACGGAATAATTTTCAAATTTGTAAATATAGGCGCATTTCAGAATGTGATAACAACAAACGCTGATAAGAAATGTGTAAACTGTTATTACAAATCACGATTAGGAAACTTTTCGTTTTGGTTATAAAAAAAATTTGTTTTAATTGTACATTATAAAATAATTTGTTTTTTGTTGCATTCGTTTTACTAAAGTCTCTCGGTTTGTTTTTTATTCAACGGTTAATTGTATAAAATATAAATTTAAACGTGTTATTAATCAGTTAAAAATTTTAATACACGATAATCATATTATAAATATATCATTCATATTTATTATTTTAAGTACACCCTATTTTGTGTACAAGCAACTAGTATGATGACTAACCAAATACTCCGAGTTAACATAATACCAGTGGAAGACAGTTTCATACATTTGTCGTCAAAGTTGATTCGAGAACTCAACACTAAAGCAAAATATACACATCCGGTAATTCCTCGTCAATTGTTATAAACTATACGATACTGATGTTACTTTTCTTTTGTGACTCAGATCTGTCTGAAAGTAACGTCAATTAATTCTGT
Source organism: Geopemphigus sp. TES_GeoC_2020 (assembly GCA_025469175.1). NCBI lineage: Eukaryota > Metazoa > Arthropoda > Insecta > Hemiptera > Aphididae > Geopemphigus > Geopemphigus sp. TES_GeoC_2020. The sequence continues at coordinate 10,945 of JAIPRN010002964.1, read as the reverse complement.
ACCAGGAGAGTTCTATGCGTCATATAGTCAAACACCATATAATTCTAATGGTGAAGATGCATTTAACATCAGTCACGAATTATTAACTACAATAGGATATAAGCAATCGCAGTCTGTGTCTATTATGATTGTTGAACAAGCTAATCCATTAGAACGTGTTTATGTTACACCTCTTACAGCTAATGACCTGGATTTATTAGTAAGTAATAAAAAATATTTTATTCTTGTTTTATTATTAAATCTGCTTATACACGTATACAATAATTTATAATTATTCTTTGAATAAATAAATAATGTATACCAATTACAGCTATATAGTAGAATGTATAGGTATACATTATACATTAAACTAGAAAAAGACATTTGAAATACTATGTATTCCTTCAATATGTATGCGAAATGAATATTGTAAAATTAAAATTAACAATTTAGTTAAACACAGTTTAATTGGTATTTTTCAGCTATGTAATTAAAAAAACTTTATAATTTAAATTATTTATTTTTTAGACAATGAATAACATTTCTCTTCAAGATAGTATATTACAACAGTTGCAAATTGTTCAAAAAAGTAAAGTTTTTCCAATATGGGTTTCGAAATTTATTCATATAAATATATTTATAGGTAATAAATTCGTTATGTTATATAAAATATTATCTTTTTATAAATTTTTGTTAAATATTTTTCAGATGATTTAGGGAATAGGTTGCAAATTGGATCATTGAATGAATCAACAGAAATTGTAGTGGCATCCATTACAACTTCGCCTGACATTTATAATAGTATAAATTTAACAAGTATCGATCAACGTTTAGAAGATATCGAAACAGTTAATCAAAATAGTTTTATTCCAATTACAAAATATCACAATCGTTTCATTTATCGTACAATTTTAGTTAACAAAACTTTATTAGCGTCTAAATATGTATACGATTATTGTATTTTTGTTTCTAAATCACATATGTCAATCATATTTAAAGACATTGATTTATATTCTTCTGGTAACAGTTTTGTTAAAATATCACTTGTATGTGAATTGAGTACATCAAAAAACTCCAATAAATCAGATAAAATCATTCAACCTGTAATAGTACGATTATGTCCATTAGTTTCACAGATGACTAATGTTGATAACATGGAAGCTATTTATTGGCCAACAATTTATGTTACCAAGACTTTGAGTAAAATGCTTGGTTTAAAAATGAATTCTAAAGTAGTATTGGAACCAGTCAGTCGAATTAATAATGAAATTTGTAATATTCAACGTATTTATATTTCTCCCATAAAAAAATTGGTCAGTTTACTTGATATTTTAATTTCAATTTCAATATTTCTATTTTTATGAAAAATTATTGAAATTATTTCTTTTATTTTAGGAAAATGTTGATGATCAAATATTACTAAAATACACAATAAAACGATTAAGAGATGAAATATCACATAGAGATATATTGGTTTTAAATAATTCGTCTGTTTTACAAATATATTTTAATAAAGTGTCGTCAATGGATGTATTAGTGACATTTTCCCCATCAAGCATTACCTCTGTATACCTTAATGATAATAATTTTGAAATGATCACGTTTTTAAGTGGAACTGAGTCAAGACATTTAGAAATAAATGATAATGTAGAATCAAATCAAGACTCAACACCTGACATGTACAAATTGGAATATTATAATCTACAGTATGTTTATTAGTAAAGTATTGACTAATATTAATAATTTTTATTTTGTTATACTTAATTGTATAATATAGTTAATTGATTTTAGAAAAACATTAACAATTATTGTTTGGTTTTAATAGGTGTTTCAGAGAAATTACAGAAATAGGATCAGCATGTTTAATTCCTGGTTTACAATGCCACAAAGCTTTAACAGAACATTTTTTTGAATTTGATAATTTATTAATAATAGGTGAATACTAAAAAAATACAATTTAATTTTTAATTTAATATTAAATTTTTTGATGTAGGAGATACTTTATCAGGAAAAACTTCAACTGCTAAACTATTTTGTCATAAAGTTTCAAACTCACCATATTTTGTCAAAGTGATTTGGATTAGTGGTCGATTCTTAATAGGTTTTTGAATTACATTTTATATTATTATTTCAGAGTTTTTAAAATATTTAAATATTTCAGATAAAATATTTAAAACTATTCAAAAACAAATATCTGATAGTTTTCAAGAATGTTTGTATTTCCAACCAGCTGTAATAGTGATTGATGACTTTGATGATTTATGTCAACTACATTTTAAATCTGATGATAATGCTAATACGCCGAAAATATATTTACGGTATAATCTATTATTATTTTTCTTTTAATTAATGTATGTTAAACGAACAAGTTAGATAATATTTGTATTTTCAAAAAATTAAAAATAATAGGCTGTTGTATATTATTTTAAACAAATACCAGAAACTTATTATATTTATAACAAAATAAAATCTTTTAAAATGCAAGATTTATTTAAGAAACTAAATGTTAATTTAAGATAAAACTTAATTTTAGCATCTGCTTTTTTAAAATATTTAATAGTAAATCTTCAAATGTTTAAAATTTGGTATTTTAAATGTTTAAAGATTATGTAAAAATAGTTTTGTTATCCTACAGAACATTTTTTTTATATTATTTTAAATAAGTGTTTAAATTTTTTTTTAAATAAATTTTATTGATATCATTTATTGTTAACATATTTGTAATTACAGACTACTTAATTGGCTCATAAATATGATTGAAAGTTACACACATAAGCGTTATGCTATCAGAGTTATTTGCACAATAAAACCATTGAATCAAGAAAATGAAAATTTGTTTACAAAACAGTTTAAAAATGTTTTTAGAACTGTCATTCATATACCATTAATAGACATGGTAATTATTGGTAATAATATAATATATAATAACAATATTTATAGAAACATTTTCATAATAATAACCTAATAAAATAGTATGGCTACAGTATTTTTAATTTAACATTTATACTAATGGGCATCAGCTTAAAATATATATATTTTATTGGCATAATCATATTAATAAAATTATTTAATGAATTATGCAGGAAAACAAAAAAGTTGTTATTTCTAAGCGCCTCAATTTGGATGTAAATGATAAATTGTTAACGGATATTTGTAAACAAATGGATAATTATGTAATTCAAGATCTTATAGATTATTGTGATAAAGTTTTATTTGAAATATTTAAAGGTATTTGAAAAGAATAATTATTATATTTTAATTTTTTCATACAATAGTACCTAAATAAAGTTTATTTCAAAATAAGTTATCTCGTTCTCCAGGTGGAAATGGCAAAATGTTAAATAAGACAATTATGAATAATGTTTTACAAAAAAATGTACCTCTCTCATTACATAATGTAAAATTTCATAGAGAAAAACAATTCAATTTTTCATACATTGGTGGTCTTATTAAAGCAAAACGAAGTATTACTGAAACAATTATTTGGCCATCTGTAGTAAGTTAAATTGTTTTAAGCGGAATATAAGGTACTGATTTGTATATTTTTAAAATTTATTTTGAATTTTAGCATCGTGATATTTTTAGAAAATGTCCTTTAAAGCTACAGTCTGGAATCTTATTATTTGGTGCTCCTGGTACAGGAAAAACCTTGTTAGCAAAAGCAATTGTAGGAGAAAGTGATATGAATTTCATTTCAGTTGATGTATGGATGTTTTTTAATTTTCAATATTCATAAATTGTACAAACATACATTTGTTTATTATTTTTTAGAATACTGAAATATTATCAAAATATGTTGGTGAAAGCGAATTATGTGTTAGAAATATATTTCGAAGGTAAATTACATTATTTAGTAGTTATCTGAAAATTGTTAAACTGATTTTAATAAAAACCTGGCAAATTTAATACTTATAACCTTAGTAATTTCCATTCTTTTCCATATATGGGAAATGTCATTTGTGAATTGGAATTTATTAATACAACATACTCTATATGGTTTGGAAACCTATATATATATATATATATATATATATGCAGTAAGATAATACTAAAAGCACTTAAATAAACTCTATAGTCAGAATTTATAAGTCAATTCTTAAATTGTCTTTAGATAAATTTATTGGTAATTTGTTTCTTTTTTTAATCTAATGGTGTATCTGACAATTGTCAACCATCACCAAATTATCAATTAAAAGTAGAAATATTCATAATTTATTACTTTTTGTATTATTAAACTTATAAATATTTATATCATTAAGAAAATGTATGATTCGAATAATATAAATAGTTTATACAATTTTTATCGTATATTAACTTCTTACATGTACAACACCAACTTCTGGTAGTTTGGTCATGTTCTTGTCAACAATCATAACATCAATCTTAAGATCTAGCTGGTCTTTTTTATCTTTTTAACTGCTATGTTATTTTCTCCCAATAAAAGTTTACCACGTCTTTGATAATAACCTGTTACTCAGTAAATAAAGAAATATATGAAACAGTTTTAAACAACAGCACTTTAGTAAATGAGTCAGATAATGTTTCATGTATGTCTAAACAAGAGGTACTAAAAATAACAAAGACATAAATTTCATTCAAGGAGAATAATCTAATTTTAAAATATATTGAGTGACATCTGTCAACTGCGCACCTAGTGTAGGGTTAATTCCTGGTCTCATAAGTCACATTAGTAAAGTCTTCTTTTATAGATTTCATAATATTATGTATAATTATATATATATTTGTTTAAATTATTAATTTAGATTAAAGAGTTGTAAGTTTTTTGATTTTTAATATAGAGATAACGATATTTATATCTAATTCCAATTGAGGAACTGATTACTTCACATCAATAGTTTTTTAATCTATGTTATGATTATATGTTAATTAATATATTTGAAAACATTTATACAATTGATACTTAATTAATTTTTTTTTATTCACAGAGCTCAAAATGTTAAACCATGTATTGTATTTTTTGATGAATTTGAGTGCATTGCACCCAGGTTAGTTATAATAATTTTAGTTTAATTTAAAATAATAATTATATATTGGTATTATTTATAGACGAGGTTCAGATCAAATAGGAGTTACCGACAGAGTGGTTAACCAATTTCTAACCGAATTAGATGGTGTAGAAACTTCTGAAGGGGTGTGGGTAATTGTAGCAACAACACGTCCAGATATAATCGACCCAGCATTATTACGGCCAGGTCGTATTGGTGTCAAAATACATTGTCCAATTCCATCTGTTGTAAGTATATTTTATATAAAATCATTTCTAAGTCATTTATTAATCAAATAAAGAAAATGTATAATTCATAACGTTTTATTATAATTAAAAAATAAATAAAAAACTAAAGAAATTATTCATAAATGCAAATATAGAGCAGGGCACTTTGTATGGAGAAAAAAAATTATCCAATTTTTATTAGTTTTAAAAATTCATAATATTCACAAAAATATATTTTGGTTAAACTTTTGAGTCAGATTAAAAAAGGGTAGAACTATATAATTAAATGTAATTATATTCGATGTATTTGCCTAATAAATTAAATAAGATAAATGTTTGAAGTTACAAAATGTTTTCTATAGTTAAATTTCAATATAACTGTATAACTATCTATATATTATGCCTTTTCTCAGATTTACTACGTGGTGTTTAAGGTTACTTTTGAGTTTTTTCTACTGGTTTTATATGGCATGACAAACATAAGAAATGTCACAATCTTTATTTTATTTTTAAAATTAATTGTTCAGTAACATTCTCCAGCCAGTCAATGAGGTTAATATAAGGTAATACATTAAAGTTTATATATGAATGTTTGAACAATCTGATTCTATTTGTTTTTATATTGCGGGCTTTCAAAACATGATAGGCAGCTAATTCTTAAATATGCGTTTGGATGTCAGTCAATATTGCTACTTCTTGGAATAAGCAAAATAACTGTTTCTTTGTATTACAGGATTAATTATGACCACGAGTATAGTTGATAAGAATCTAGATGTATCATTTGTTTTCAAAGATTCATTCTTTATAATTAATAATAAAGTAGGCTACATTTTGATAGAAAACCAGGATGTGCGAGACATACTATTAATATGGGTTACTAAAATATGTAGGTTTATAAGAAGTGTTTCTGTTACAATAAAATCAAATTTATTCAGTTAAATTATATTTTACACATCTATATGGGCTCCATTTAGTATTATTTTATCACTGTCGTTAAAAAAATAATTAAAAAAGTACCCACTGTAATATATATATATATAAAGCCAATGAGTATTGAAAAACCAAGTAAGAAATTGTATTTAATAAGAATATTTACTATTTTAGTCATCATTAGATATTAATTTGTAATATAAAATATAACAAAGTAACAAATAAAATTAGTAAGGTCACATAATTATTAGTAACATTTATTATTTTTATTACTGTCATAACAATAATAAAAATAATAAATAAAAATCAATTCAAATAAACTATTGTATATTGTGGATAATTTTCAAAAACAATTGATAATTAATAATTGAATGTTTATTGATTTTATTTAAAATATTAACCTTAATTTTTGTTTGTATATTTGTACCTACGAATAAAAGAAAAGTATTGTTTACATATTTAAAATAAGTTTTAATAAATAGTTTTATACAATGGTTTTATATCCAGGTACTATATTAATTTTGATTACTTTTATAACAAGTATTCTATAAATTATAAATATTTTCTTTTTCAGAGCGATAAAGAAGAAATCCTACAGATACTTTGTAATAAATTTACATTATCCGAGAATATTAATTTCCATAATATTGCAGTCCAAACAAATAATTTTACTGGAGCTGATTTATATGGATTATTGAATTCAGTTTTGGGAATAGCAGAGAAAAGGTTATTGAAAGGTAGGTTATTTTGTTATACATTTTGAAATTAATTTTATTTAAATTATAAACTGTCATACCTGTCTTATTGATGCAAAGCATAAGCTCCTATGTTCATTATTTTCAACAGAACACGCTTGTGCCATGCTTGCTTTGTTTTATTTTATTATAAACGTTGTGGCATTTAATTTGCTCGGGATGTTCAAATATTTGTACCAATATTACTACATCTAGAAACTTTTATATTCATTTATTGATAGAAAACAATAAGATGTATAGGATATGTTAAAACTACAAGTACGTTTATCAAAATTATTTTTGATTAAACATTAATTTAAAATAAATTTTGTTATGTATATTATGTATACACAATAGAATTACTAAATTACATAAATACTTTATAAAATATATCCATATATGAAATATACTACAGGATCTGTGGATATTTGTTGTTACAATTCAAAATAAAGGGAAAAAATGTAAATATTTTGTAAATTATGACAAAATTGTTAGTGGACGCTTTAACATAAAAATGCAATGGGGTTAATTATGTTAAAAAAAACTTGAAATTGATAAATACATTCTAATAAAAATGTTTACAATGACATGATTATGGTATATATAAAAATAGAATTATAATAAAATTTGAAAGTACATGAAGATGTTGGAAAAATATAATCGTAAGAAAATAATTAACATCATTCATTACTGATATAATTATAAGTACGAAATGATAATCATATGGGTTTCTTTATTGTTTTTGTTATTATTGTCAGTCTTTAATTTTTTCTTACTAACTGTAAAATCCAATTGTAAAGTTGAAAGTTTTCTTTTTTGTGTTTCTTTACAATATTGAGATCCAGGAAATATTGAAGGAACTGCATTCTTTTGTAATTTTGGTATTTTGTATGGAATCTAAATTAAAAATTACATACTTATGTATCAATAGTTAAAATAAATAAATTATTGAGACTTTTTTTGGAAAGTCAAGAATTATTTATATATATAATTTTACAAAAACAAGAAAATTAAAAAAAAAAAATAACTTTTTTAAAATAATCGCTATTAAGTAAAATGTTGTATACAACACATTTCAATTATATATAACAAAAATATCAAAATATGTTTTAATATTTTAAATATAGAAATTGATAGAAAATAGTGTCATTTATAATGATAAAAAAAGTTGTTATAAAATTATAAATTTATATAATTATGAAATTTAATATTTAAGATTATATTGGGTGTAATCAGTGTCGATAATGAATTGTATGTTAATTATTTACTAGATAATATATACATATACCTTTATAAATAAATGTAGTCATAAAGCCAATTAGAAATTTACCTTGTATACCATTGTATCATTATTACCAGATTGCCAATATCGAATTAGATCGGTCTCCGCAAAATGTTTTTCACATACGTGCAAATTATTGATTAAAATGTTGCTTTTTAAGGGGATTACTTCAGCCCATTTTTTACGTAATTCTGGATCACGCGGGAACGAGAATTTTGAAAATTTTTGTGTGTTAGAGCTAGAAGTACAGTTGAACACACAACATATTGCCATGATTTACGATGTTACAAAAATTTGTATACGCAAAAATTCCGCCCTGTAAATGTACTATCAACAGTTAAATCAAAATAATAATCAGTATATACATTTTAAATGTCTTACCTTACTCAGGTACAACTTTAAAACACTTTTCTATCATAATCACTGTTTCACAATGTTATGTCCAATACGATTACGTAAAATATTTAAAATTTTAAATTGCAGTAATTACGAAAAATGAGCATTTAAGTTATTTGTAAACCAAATATAACAATTTCAAACATCATTCATTTGTAAATTTGAATAACCTTAAAATTTCATTAATGCCAACTTAATTCATAATCGTATTATTGTCTTAGTGACAACATCTGCAATATTTTTCATAACCCTATTAGTCTTTTGAGTATACGATGTATTATAATTATTAAAGACGGGTATTTAATAAAAAAAATTACTTAAGACGATTAAAATTAATACGATTCATAGTTAGAAGTTACTCGTTTTCAAAAAATACTTTCAATTAGTTAATGGGATAAGAAATTAACTTGCATTTTTTTTTTATAAATGGAATTTTTCGGAAGCAGTAAAAACAGTTATGGAATTAAGCGTGGAAGGAAGAAGAGGAAGGGGAATACTAAAGAAGACGTAGTTGAACGGGATTGTGTGTGATATTAGGACTGCAGTTGTGTGCGTGAATGATGTGGAAGATTGAGTCAAGTGGAGGTTGAGGACCAAGGTGGCCGACCCCCAAATAACTTGGAGAATAAAGCGAGGAAAAATAAAAAGAAATATTGGGATTTTAATATAAAATTATTTTACCTTTTATTATAATTTTTTATTTTTATTTTTAATATAACATGAAATATCTATTTCGTTATAAATTTGTAATACTTCATTAATGTGTCATGAACTATGAATTATTGCATATCCTATGAGTTGCTGACTATATTTTGTAATTGGTACTTATAAGTTATAGTTTGACTATTGTTTCCTTGTTATATGATATAGACCTATTTATCAAGTTATAATTAAAGTACTAGGAAAAAGCATAAGGATTTGGGTATTGTTTGTGGGCAAAATAGATGTTTCATAATTACCTCAGTAGCTTAATGCATATGTTTATAGGCACTATTAGACTTCAGGATTGTGTTTTATTACCACTTAGTAATGCCAATATTTATACAAAATGCATTACTCATAAGAATAATTCTCTACGTCAATTTATAATTTTGAACAAAAGTCGTTTTGTTTTTTATTCTTTTTATTTTGTCTTTAAATTTTTATTACTATTATTATTATTATTATTATTATTATTATTATTATTATTATTATTATTATTATATTGTATTGTGTATATTGCTATTTTTTATAAAAAAGTTGATTGGCATTAGAATAAAAAAATAAAAATGCATTCAAACTTTAATAAAAATATTTTTATTCAGCGTTTAAATTAAATTAGATAATTATAATAAATGTAAAAATTTAAGGCCATATAATGCAAATTTAAATAAAATTTGTTATAATAAATTATTTAAGTTAAAAATTATCTTTTTGACGATTATAGTTTTAAAATTTTTACTAGTAAATATTCCTCCACCTTTGGTTATATGACAATAAATCATCGTATTGAATCTTTATGTACTTACAAAGTGATATTAACGAATTAAAAAAATAATTTTTAATTTAAACAATTAACTTGTTTTTATTATTAACTAAACAACTGTATTAGTTAACATTTGCACCATAAGAACTTATTTTTTTTACAGTTAATTACCACTTTGTTTAATTTAGTTTGATTTAGTAAAATTTTGGAGACAAATATTTATATCGAAAGATTGAAATGCATCATTATAATTCATATGCATTATAAAATAATAAATAACATATAAAAATAGTAAAGCAACTATTCTTATGTTCATTGACATAAATTTAAAAAAAAAATGAGTATTTCATATCATGTTATATTAAAAAGTAAAAAATGGATTAATAACATTATTTTTAATTATATAAAATAATTTAAACTAAAATCATATTTTTTATAATAAAAATTATAATTAAATTTAACATATTTGAGTTAATTGTTTTCATTGACTTTAGTGCTTATCTTTGTAAATGTATATACAAATATATAATAATTACATTTAACCTCACGATAATGAACTGTATATCATTATTATAATAGAAATATACAAATATATTTTCACAGCTGTATTATCATTTCAAAATATTATATGCATATATTTATTTATCAGTTATTCTGCATTGGATATAAAATAGCATTATTTATAAACTTATTATTATTTCATACAATTCAATGAGCTACATGATTTTGTATATAATAATATAATAAATATAATTTTATATTTTTAATACTGAAGTCTTATAGTAATACAAAATGCGTTTCAAGAATAATAGAAAAATGTTTTGGACCTTTTAAAAGTCTAAATATATGTACATATAAATAAATGAATAAATAAATAAATAAATATATATATATATATATATATATATATATATATATATATACTT
>JAIPRN010002963.1:0-20153 GCA_025469175.1 Geopemphigus sp. TES_GeoC_2020 | reverse complement strand
AGATATGTTAAACATGGAGATATGATTAGACTGGAACATGTACAAACAAGAAGAAATTTACATTCGCATCGAGAACCAGCTCCAATATCAAAAAAACATTACCAAGTCACCGGTTATGGAGAAGTAATTATATTTAAAATTTTTATTTCAAAAAAATAAATACACGAGTCTTTCTACACAATAAATACTATTAGATATTCAGAACAGTGTTGGGCGAAATTAATACTTGATTAAATAGCAATTCTAAAATAAATTTGTAATTTGGTTACAACTTATTATAAAGAAAAATAATTTTAAGAAGTAATAGTGATCATAATAATTATAAGTAAAATGATTTTGTTTTTCCTATGGAGCTAAGATCTTTTATATTTTATTTATTTTTAAAAAAGAAAATATTAGACAAATTACAAATATGGACTTTCTCTATTGACCGATATTTTTGTTAATAAATCTTAATTCTCATTAGCCAGTAACTAGTAGCTTTATTAATTTGTATTCAATTGCATTTACTGTGCACTGTCAACTAGTAAAAAAAAATTATAATTGTTAATATTATTTTTAAATAAGAAAAATAACCCGGATACTTTATTTATCAAAAAGTATATCAGTTTACTTACAGTTTTATTTGGGTAGTTATAAAAATATTTCATTACTTATAATCTTGTCAGTATCTGTATTATTTTTTACAGATATATTGTTTTATATTTACTCAACGCCGTTGTCATTAAAATATACAATAAAATAACAACTAAATATGATTATTCTTAAAGGTTTAATAAGTATGTTATATTATGACGTTAAATTAATCTTTCACTTTTATTACCTTTATCTATATACTAGTACTGTTTTAATATTTTTTTTATTCATTATTTGATGTGTAATTATAGTTAATAATATATTTCTTTTATTGTTTCTCAATAATATTTTTTTAGAATGGTACTGGTGATTACAATGATGTATGGAAAGTATTTATCGAAGGTAGTTCAGATGACGCTATTGTATCTGCTGTAATAAGTAAAATAAAATTTGTTCACGTTCTTCAACATTGTGTACTCACTACAAGTAACAAACAATTGCCAAAATGGTAGTTTCTTTGTAATTCTTCTAATTATTTCATTTAAAAAATCTATGCTTCAGTTTAAATATTCAGTTTAATACTCCTTTTTAAAACGTTTGTTATTAGGGCATTTGAACAGCACGAAGTTACATGTAGTCCAAATCTAAGAGATACGAATGCATTTTGGAATGTTGAGGATAATATAAATCCTAAACGTACGTATTTTTATCAGTTAATATATTGTTATTACGTCTGAATGAAAATTTAAAAAATATGTCGATTTTTTTATACTTTTTACTTCTATTTTTCTGTTTTTATTTTATTTATTTATTTAGTTTTCTTTGTTAAGAAGATATTTGTTTATTTAAAAAAATACGTTCACGGTTTTTGTATTGTGAGGGGATCTCAAATGATCCATGATTGTTGTCAAATTATTTGAAGAAAAATTATAAATTCTTAAAATAATTCTCTAAATATTAGGGAATTTAACTATATTATGATTTCTTGCAGTTCCCAATGTCAGTTTTGAAGTGTATTCTCCAAATTTCGTTGCTAGATTTATTGAATCGCATGCTGTCATGTTTCAAGGGAATGCAGGTCTGAAACCAAAAGAAGGAGAAGTCACATCAAGACCTTGGCAATGGCCTATAAATTATAAGGTTTTTGAAAATATCTATTTTATTTATTTTTGTTTTACATTTGTTTAACGTGAAACTATACTTTTGCAGGGACAATTCTTTTCTGGTAACAGTTATAAAATCTATTTACTTGGAAATCCAGTTATATGGTGGACAAATATATTAATTATGATGTTATATAATTTCATTTCAATATGGAAAGCTATTAGGAACAAACGTAGACATGACAAACAGAAACTCGGTCAGTATTTAGGATGATATTTATTTTTGGTGTTTTTTAATGTAAATAAACCGTTTACACATTTCAGTTGAAGATCCCAAACACAATTTGTTAACCACCTGCAATTGGCTTTTTATCGGATGGTGTTTACATTACATTCCGTTTTATGCGATGGGAAGAGTCTTATATTTTCATCATTATTTTTCAGCATTTATGTATAGTTCAATGTTAACAGGTTAGAATGAGATACAACATTTATCTCCAATGTTTAAATTTAATGTTATACATAATAAATATAACCATAATTATTTATTAATATGTGAAACTAATTCAATAATTAACAACCGAAATTATTTTTAGGTGTCACAATTAGTTATTTATTGAAAGTAATCAAAACCTCAAAACCATCCATTTTACAAAAAACTATATATGATTTACTAGTTGGAATAATATATTCGTCAATTATTTATAGGTAAAATTATTCTTTAATATATACCTACCAGTGACATAACTATGATAATATAGCCACTCTTAATAGTTTTTTGGAAATGTCGCTATAATAAATTTGTAATTAAAGGAAAATCTTAAAAATAGAGGAAACCCCTAAATTGAGTTCATATAAAAATGAAAAACATACCTACATATTTGTCAATTCCTCTATAAGTATCAATATTTATAAAAATCATCTATCTAGTGTTATTATGTCTGAATTCAATTTAAGCAGAAAATTATTAAAAATAGTGAATGGACTCTGTTTTTACTGTCTAATTATATATTACATTATATTTGTTGTTTTTATTTATGTTTGATAGGCATTAAAATAAAATCACAGAATGTACATTTTAAATTATGACGTTTAATACTACATTTAAAAGTTATATTAATTTAAAAATCGAAACACTTAAAATGCTAATAACTTCATTATTAACCAATATTTTCCAAAATGGATAGATTAATCCCTTAAAAGTACCTATTTATAATGTAAAAAGTTTACATTCTACATTCAACCCAAACGCCACAGTTCAATAGCAATTTTGCAAGATATAAATAATTATAAATGTAGGTTACACAATTTTAAAAGGATTACATTTTTTTTTTGGTGAAAAATCTGGTTACTATATTTTAGCTATGATATAACCACCCCACTTGAAAATATCTGGCTATGTCATTGGTGTTTACATATCTAATTTATATACATTATACGAATTAAATTTTACTTTGTTTATAGTTTTTACCTGTACTCTCCTCTTGCTTATGGTATGACAGGACCTAGTTCCACAGAACAAAATAGCACAATGTATGGTTTACGTTGGCTTAATTCATGGGAATTCTGAGACTATTATTTATACATGACTAAAATATTATATATTATATCTACTTAATTTATTTACATAAGATCAATGTTTTTTTTTTGTATTTTTTTATCACATAATGATATATTTTTTATTTTACTATTATAAACATGTTTTGTACTTCAAATATATATTTTAATTATTTAATATTGTGTTAAAAAATGAATTAAATTTTCATAATCCAATCAATAACTAAAGTGGTAATACATTGTCAAAAAAAGTAAAAATTTGAATATAGAACATTTTCTCATTATCCATGATTTAGTTGATGTTCTCATATTTATTTGTCTCTGTTTAATATATACAATTGGCTTACTATCTTAAAATACTTAACTTATAAATATGAATCATAAAATTTATATCAAAGCAGAAAAACTTTTTATACAAGTTCCTAAAGAAACCATCTACACTTAGATGTTATTTAATTTTTAACTATTAAATCAATTATTGAATACGACAAAATCAATTAAATACAGCAATTATTAAACTTTTACTTTATGCAAACGTTTTTCATAAGTTTTGAAATAACAAAACTTAAAAATATGTATATTTTTTATATATGGTAAAAATTGAAATTTTTAAATTAAAACTTGAAAATTATGTACACATTTTATCATTTAGTATTTTTGATGGTAATAACTTGTTTATTAAGATAATAAATAAAACAAATCAAAAATGCACCATTTTCTCTATTATATTATTATTTTCATATACGCTTACCCTAAGTTGCAAATAAAATGGAAAAATTTTGGACAAACTTGAATTTTTTTAAGTACAATATATAATCATATTATTGATGATTAAATAGACAGAAATATATGATAAATTTCTTGTAATTTACCAGTGTTAAATGTGCAACCATTTTAATTGCTTACATTTTTTAGAAAATGTCTTTTATTACATCGAATTTAAAAATATTTATAAGTTTAAATTACACGAAAAAGTATAGATCAGGTTTTGTGTAAAATAAGTTATTTACAAAGAAGACAGAAAATACATTTCTATTAATTGCGCCAAAGGATTTGAGTTGGTTATTGTTATAGTTGATTTTATTTTAAATTTTAACGTGTTACAGACAAATGTTTTTTTTTTGCTTCATTATAAGCTTACAACTGTTTTATCAGAAATTTTATAACGTCAGACGAAATTTAAAAATACATATTTTTGAAGTTTATACTTCAAAACTAAAACGTCAAAATTTAATATACATCCTACACACAAAAATAAATTTTAGATTTTTAACAGACATTAGTAGTTGTAACATTGTTGAAAGTTTTTTAGGTTCGTAAAATAAATTTTACAAATTAATATTTGCCGATTTTGGTCTCTTAACTCCAAAACGTTTAATCAGAAACAATAATATAAATTCCAAAACTATTATAATAATTATTTCTACTTAATATCACCGATTGGTACAACATGATCGTATACAGTGAAAACATTTCACAACTGAAAACCCTACGTAAACATTACATAATAATGGTTCGTTCGCTTTAATAATAATAATAAAACCTATTAATTATCAATTCATTCTTTATAGCTAATTTGTGGCTCGGTGACGAATCAATATTTCGTTATAATTTACGTATTATCGCGTTATAAGTTCTAAAAATAATCGGTATAAATGCCGACATTTCCAGAAACGATTACGTTCATTCCTTATTTACTTTTATCGACGTAATATTACGATTATTATCGACATGAAATATGAACGTACATTTTAATATCGACGTAATGTTT
Organism: Geopemphigus sp. TES_GeoC_2020; assembly: GCA_025469175.1. Lineage (NCBI taxonomy): Eukaryota > Metazoa > Arthropoda > Insecta > Hemiptera > Aphididae > Geopemphigus > Geopemphigus sp. TES_GeoC_2020. The sequence continues at coordinate 15,146 of JAIPRN010002963.1, read as the reverse complement.
ATATTATTTATGTTATATTAATTAAGTTTATTATTACTATATTAAAAGTGAGCTAACATTTGATTCCTGAATATGGCAAGTGAAAGAAAAACATTGTATATCAAAATGTCGCTTTAATACGCGTCATAGAAATTATAAAATATTCGTGTTATGTAAAAATAATAATGCCCGTGGTAAATAATAATACATACATACATACGTTTAAACATAATTTTAATTTTTTCTTTTTAAACCCTCTCTATTACGAAAACTCTATAACGAAAGAAATTTCTTGGTTCTATGGTTTGTTATAAAAAATTATTACTGTATATTCAACGCATATTTAAACGTCTACATTTTCAAACGCCGAGTATATATTTTTTCAGTTTTATATTTTGAATTAAAAAAAAAAACGAAAGAATTACACGTTTTCGTATAGTTTTAAATTTAAATATTACTGTACGTTGTCGGACTTTAGTTAAGTATAAACATAAAATTATGTTAATAGTTCTTGCTAATGAAATAATATCCTCATACATACCGTACACCGACTAGAGCAAAGTACTTCGTAATAATACATTACACTTCGACTTAATTATTTATACATTTTTTTTGACAAAACAAATCTAACTAATCAAAAGTACATTGTCAGAAATATCTGATTCCATTCTGATTACTAGCTAAAAGTTTGGAGAATATTATACATACAACGCATAATACCCACCATGTTACGAAATTACGAACGCTCACGAAAAGTGGTTAAAAGGACAGAAAATAGTGAACTGTTTACCGTTTTATACTCGGAAGCTAAACGAAAAAAAAAATCGAACTAATTTAGACGAACGGAATTGAATGCAGAAAAAATATTACTACCATTAAGTTTGTTTTGGGCGCGTTATTGATTTTTAAAATAGATTTTCGACATTTTAATACAACGATACCACGTGCTACATTCTTATTATTTGTCTGATATTTTTTAAAAAAATCGGCGTAAAACATTGACTAGTAAGTACGCCACTGTCAGCGTTAATTTATACGGAAATCTTATCGATTATTAAAAGACGTGTCGTTTTCAAACAAACATAAAAGACGGCGTCGTTCGAAAACTTTGAGAGCATAAATTTCAATTGGACGGAGGCCGAATGTTATTTCGGAATTTCACAACTATTACTCGGCAAAATAAGAGGTTATTTCGATTGTTTCTTTTATTGTTCCGATTAAACGAAACGTTCACGCTGGCCATGTTGTTATTATTTGTTTCGCTAGGGAACATACGCACGTCGTGTTTGCGACGAAAATACCGACACAGTGACGACATACCCGAACGAACGGTCAGTTCGGTAACGACGCTCGATATATTTTAACGATCGATTTACAAAATTTCCAGTCGCCAACTGACCAAAATGGCGATCCATCTCAACAACATGAACGGCGTCAACGACGTGAACAAAGACGAGGCGAACCAACGGCCACAACCATTTCTGCCGTCCGACGTGCCACCGGACGTCCGCCAGCCGCGTTTCCGGGCCGGCGCGTCGCCCGCGGGCCAGCCGTGCGACAAGCCAAACGTGTGCAAGTCGAACAGAGACCCGGTGGCGGCCGACATTTGCGCGCGTAGCAAAGCGCACAAACGGTTCGCGGAACAGTTGAATTGTCGGCCGAACAACAACGAGCCGGCTATGGATAAATCGTGCGACAACGGACCGGACGCGAACGAGAGCAGCAACAAGGACCGGAATCCGTGTGACGGCGGCGAAAAGGCGAAACAACACGAACGGTCGAAGCGTTCGTGCGCGGACCAAGACGACCGTCAGCGGTGTCGCCGCAAGCCCGGACAATCGACCGCCGCGTCAGGTGGATGCAACGGCCGCGGCGGTTGCAGTTGCGGTGGCGGTGGCGGCGGCGGCGGTGGCGGCGGTGGCTACGAACAGGATTGCGGCTACGAACAACCCGACGGCGGTTACGACGACACGGGCAAGTATGATTGGCCGCAACAGTCGCAACGAAATCCCGATCAAAGCGGCGGTCGCCGGAACAGTTGCAAGGACAGTCGGCGACAGTCGTGTCCGAGCGTGCATCCTAAAGACGCGGCAGATCAGTGTCGGCCGGACGAGTCTACGCGACAAGTAACCGAAGACAAAGGGGTGAACACGGACCGTCAATTGTTGCAATGTTTACGCGGTATCGACCGTAAACTGTGTTCCTTGATCTCGGAATTTCAAAATATCATACAAAGTGAACAGGAACGGATTGAAACGAGAAACCAACAACAGCAACGATCGTGTAGTTTTGCGTCACCCGTGAGCAACCTACAACAGGATCAATGTTCGTCGTCCGTACGACTGCAACAACAACAACAACAACAACAATGGCCGTCGAGCTGTTCGCGATCCCAGAAGTCGCAGTGTTTGGGTTCCAACCGACCACCCCAATCCGGCGGACAATGTAATAACTCGAGGATTTAAGGACCGTCGAACACCGACGTCGACGAACGTGTTGTTATAATAAAATTTGATCGAAAATTTTAATATTCCAATTTACTTACTTTCACGCGTTATAACACGTCGTGTCTTATAAGACACAAATTCGGTTCTTGCCCGACGACAACGACGACTACGAGCCCCGCCAGTAGTCGGTTGTGTTCGGTTGCAGTTGTATGTATTACACTTGGGATGGAAAAGTATTGTCGCCAAAACGGGAAAACAGAATACGAACGGCTCTATTCAGCAGCCAACACGACCGAACGGGTGCATGTCGGTCGTAATATTATTTAAAAATAATCGTTCGACCTTCGTTTACCATAAATGTAACCACTTATAGTCCCCACGGATAAACGGCACTCGTAAAGTGCACCATATCTGTTAATTGTAATACGCCTCTATACACTAATTAATTTCCCCACCGCCATCACTAAACACATACAAATCTACACCTGAAGCAAAATGGTATGCAAATACAAAATCACCCGACCACTCGGTTTTCGGACGGCTCCGTTAATATTACCAAGATTATTTTGGAATCCCGAATAAAATTTTATTGCCACAAAGTATTCGTGTTGTGTTGGTAGTTCTCATCAATATTTCGTGCTATTACATTGAGCGTCAGATTGAGGTGGTCGGTTGGGTCCCGGACACTGTGACTTTTGAGTTCGCGAACAGCACGATTGTTGTTGTTGTTGCGGTCGTACGCACGACGGACATTGATTCTGCTGTTGGTTATTCACGGGTGACGTAAAAGACTGCGAACATTGCTGTTGTTGCTGAAGGTGGTTTCTCTTTTCCATCCGTTCCTGTTCGTTTCGTATGATATTTTGGAATTCCGAGATCAAGGAACACAGTTTACGGTCGATACCGCGTAAACACTGCAACAATTGACGGTCCGTGTTCATCCCTTTGTCTTCGGTTACTTGTCGCGTAGACTCGTCCGGCCGACACTGATCCGCCGCGTCTTTAGGATGCGTTCTCGGACACGACTGTCGCCGACTGTCCTTGCAACTGTTCCGGCGACCGCCGCTTTGGTCGGGATTTCGCTGCGACTGTTGTGGCCAATTGTGCTTGCCCGTGTCGTCGTGACCGCCGTCGGGCTGTTCGTAGTCGCAATTCTGTTCGTAGCCACCGCCGTTGCAACCACTTGACGCGGCGGCCGACTGTCCGGGCTTGCGGCGACACCGCTGACTGTCATCTTGGTCCGAACGCTTCGACCGTTCGTGTTGTTTCGCCTTTTCGCCGCCGCCACACGGATTTCGGTCTCTGCTGCAGACGTTGCTCTCGTTCGCGTCCGGCCCGTTATCGTACGACATGTCGACAGCCGGCTCGTTCGGCCGACAATTCAACTGTTCCGCGAGCCGTTTTTGCGCATTGTTAAGCGGACATACGTCCGCCACCGGGTCTCTGTCCGACTTGCACACGTTGGGCTTGCCGCACGGCTGGCCCGCTGGCGACCCGCCGGCCCGGAAACGCGACTGACGGACGTCCGGTAGCACGTCGGTCGGCGAAGATGGTTGTGGCTGTTGGTATGTCTCGTAGCCGCCGTCGAAGTTCACGTCGTCGACGCTGCTACAGCGGTTGATCGCCATATCGGTTAGTACACGATTGGAAATTTCGAGAATTTAACGTTCAAAAAATGCCGACTGTCGACTTGGAGAACTGATCGTTCGGGTATATCGTGACTTCGCGTCGATGTTTTCGTTAGAAACACGACGTGCTTATATTCCCTAGCGAAAAACCAAACAATAATAATAATACGGCCAGCCAGAACATCGCGGTAAATTGAAGGACAAATAATTAATAACGTCGCGTTCTGTCTTTTAGTTTACGTAATAGGTGTGAAATTAAAAACGCGTCTTTGACGTTCGCCGAATTAAACATTATGCCCTAGCCATTCGGACGATAACGTCTATAACCGAAAATCACGTCGGTTTTGAAAACCAATACTACTTTCAGTAATTGCCGTATTTTCCGTAAATCACTTTCGACACATTTAGTTTGAATCGGCAAACTGTTTCGAAAATTCACGAGAGATCGTGAAGGGACCAGTACCACCAATATAAGTAATAATAATATTGGTATATCGCAGATAGGACTTAATTATTAATTTTTTCGTCGTAATATATTAAAAGACGTATTTATACGTTTTATATCGAATTAATTAATAACAAAAAGAAATCAAATACAATTATAACAGTTTGGAACGAGCGAAGTAAATAAAAATTCGTTAGAAAATAATTAAGAAGGGCGGTGTATTTAAATAGATCGAATCGAAGGTATTTTAAGGTCAATTTCTTTATTATTTTATAAGTTGTTACAAAATAACGTGGAACATTAAAGGTCGTTTATTTTCAATTTGAAAAACATAATTAGTAGACATTTAGTAAAAAGTGAAAAAGACCGAGAAATATTGGAATAATGTGTATGAAATGAAATATATAAAAGTGAGGGAGAAAATAAATTAAATAAAAAAATAACGTGGAAAATCGTAAAAATTAAAAAGAGTAAGGGAAAGATAACGAAAAAGTAAAAACGTATTATATCAAAAATGACGAAAAATAATATAGACGAAAGAAAATAATTAAATGGAAATCTATACCGGTTTAGATTTAAAAATATTTATATATATATAAACGTTTCCGTCGTCGTGATTTCCAACAATCCCGAAATCGTAGCTCGAAAATTAATTAATAATAATACTGACGTTTTCGTTTCGAACGATCGGTTTTTCGCGCCGTAATTGTTTACGACCGGCCGGTGCACGAACCGTGCGAAGGCAACATGTGTACAACAATATCGTACGTCTCACCTTCGACGGCGGCGTCGATGGTTTTTTTTTTTTTTTAATGGACTGGTGTCGCCGCGACGTTGACGAATACCATTGAACAGTGTTCGATATATCGAAATTATTATCGAAATGCACGTCGCCGGATAAGTCAGTCGTTTATCAATCGGCGAATACTATCGATTGTCCGATATTTTTCCGTTATTATCAAACTACTGTTCGATAATGATTAGTACGATAATGTTCGCGTTATCATGCGATATATTTTCTTGTACGTTATCGATGTTCTGTTACAACGTTCATACCGTTTGCTTTGTTTGGCGTTAACGCGGACGTGCTTCGACGTTTTTTCGTTCTTTTATAATTATTATTCTCCGCGTCCTGTTGGTTCAAAACCAACGCGATGAAGTTGTGCAAAGGCTATTGCGATTTTCGGGTCGACTTCCTCGACGACGGCATGATCGACGAATACATCGACAGTAAGTTAACGGCGCTCGTTTGTTAAGTAACCCATAACACGCGTGTGTTCGGCTCTCGAGTTATTGTCGTACGGGCTGTTTTTTATTTAACGTTCGCGTTCGGTCGTCGGACGCCTTCCGCCATTTCATTATTGTACGTCGCCGAATAATATGCAGGCAACCGAGTCGAGGAAACGGTTGAATTATGCTGTAGTCGACGGCGTCTGACCGATTCATCGATTACATAACTGACCACTATATACCAATGACGTGTGAATGTGTTCATCATTATTGGGTGTGCTCTTCGGCTGATATGTTTGACCGAACACTATACTACACTTTACCGACGTTTCGTTAAATTATTTTGTTTAGAACGAGAGACTAATAAATTTATAACATTGTATGATAATTAAGTGTTTGATTAGCCTTGTTGTTTATTAAATAACGAATATTTGATAATAGGTTTGTTTATTAAAAATGAATTTTTCAAACAATAGGATTGTTTAATCTTTGAACATTAAACGTTTGATGAGTATTTGAAGGCCAGTGTCATAGGATGAACTATATTTTTCTGATTTACATTGGTGTCAAATTTTGTTTAATACGACAACGTTTGTAAATGAAATTACATAATTAATATTTATTCGTTTGCCGTTCATTTTGTGTGAGAATGATTATTAATATCTACCAGTAGACACGCTTATGATTATTCTTTTTTTAATTCAATATTTTACTATGAATTTAAATGGATTTTTGATAAAGCGTATTATTGAATTACCGAATATTAAATACCATTTAGTGTTTTAAACACTTGGTCGATAAAAATGTCATTATTATTTTGCGTATTTAATAATTTTCACATATAAATTTCATAAAATTTAGCTCCTATTCATTCTATTTCTAATAATAATAATAATAATAATAAATTAATTTCATCCTGTGAATTCACATATCGTTAAATAATTTATTTTACTTGAATTTTTGATTTAAATTATTTTTCGTCGAGGTACTACCTATTCTATTATTATTATTACTATCATAATAATTTCACGCCAACATAATAAATATACCAATTACAAATGTGTTGCATGAAATTCTTAAATCCGTACATATATAGCATAATGGATTATATATACGTAGATAATCCTAATTAGTTAAACGTAATAAACTTATTTAAAAAAGTGTAAATACTGTCTATTGTTCAAACATAAAAACTTTTAATAAAATACAACTATTCATATTCAAAATAATTAAGCATAAAAATTTTTATTTCATACCGTTTATAAAACTAAAGTATTCATATCACGTGTAAATTATTTTACTACGGATAATATTTATAGTAATTGTTTGTTACTTATTATAAGAATATTATTAACTTTGTTTTTAATAAATAAAAAATAATGTTGTTAACTTCGTTGTAATTTATATGTAACTTTTCTACACCCCAATGATTACATTTTTATACTATATACGTTAATATTTTTGTTTATTTTAGTAATATAGAGTTATATTTCTATAGGTTTATACATTTTATAATAGTAATAATTAAGATAGTAGTCAACAATTGTTAATGACATTTATATTAGATTAATTTTATTATTTATTTAGTATAACTTACATGTTTTAAATATTATTTTAATTTGCTTTCTTGTTTGAAATATACTATGAATATTTTAGAAAAGTTATATTTGTTAAAGTTATAAACTGAGATACATAATACTATAAATATTATATCACGATATTTAAAAGGTAACAGGTTATTTATGTTTTTTTTTTTAAATTTGTATGTGCTACTTGTTAAACGTAATGTATTTTTAAGAATTATGTTATATAACTATTCGTAATGTTTCATTCATGTATATAGTAATCACTTAGAGGAAAAAGTTTACATTTGTCAAAACTTGTAATAAATGTGGTTGTGGTTTAGTGAGTTTCTTCAATTATAGAAGACTTATAATTATTATACCTATAGTTGAAGAAACTCGCAAAGTCACTATCATTTAAACGGTCAGGTTATTTACATTTTTTTGAAATTTGTTTATGCCGCTTGTTGAACATAATTAATTTTTAAGAGTTTTGTTATATATAGCTATTTATGTTTATTTTGTGTTTATATTATTCACTTATGGAAAGTTGACATTTGTCGACACTTGTACTAAATGTGGTTGTGATTTAGTGAGTTTCTTCAATTATAGAAGATTCATAATTATTATACCTATAGTTAAAGAAACTCGCAAAGTTATTATCATTTAAACATCAGGTTATTTAAATTTTTTTTTAAATTTGTATATGCCGCTCGTTGAACATCATTAATTTTTAAGAGTTTTATTGTATATAGCTATTTATAATGTTTATTTTGTGTTTATATTATTCACTTATAGGAAGAAGTTTAAATTTGTTAATATTTATATTAAATGTGATTGTATTTTATTGAATTTACATTTATATTCGAAGAAACTCACAGTCACAATTGTAAAGACATGTAAATTAAATTTATACATTAACTATATCATCCTCATTGGACCTGTTTAAAGAAAAACAAGATCATGTAAACTAAAGGTTTTGGTTTCATATTTATCTTTTCAACAATATTTTGTTTGTACTTAATAGATAGCTTTTCTGTTATAATTATTTTTATTTGCTTATAGTTGACAGAAGTGTGTTATTGTGAGTTTCTTCAATTATAGTATATTATTACACCTGTAGTTGGAGAAACTCATAATAACAAACTTGCTTGTAAAAATTGAGTGGACATAAATGTAATAAGCAAGTTTAAATTTACGTTACGTTTTCGCTAAATATGAGTTAACAAGTAATTATAATATTAATCTTGTAATTAACAAATTTGTATGTATTCTATTAAATAATTTCCATAAAATATTCATTAATTATATTTAGGAAAAGTTACATACATATTATATACATGAAGTAAAGCATATAACTAATAATATTATTAATATACAAATTGGTTTTTGAAATATAATTACACATATAACTTTTAGATAATAATATTCATTAGTTATAATAAAATACTTTTACACGTGTTTCTATAGTTTTATATATTCTGTGACAGTAATTTTTTATCATTTTACTAATTAAATGTCATTACAACACAATTGTAAATTGTATGTTTCAAATCTTATTTTTACTGACCACATACAGTTTTGTTATAATTTTATACAATATTTTTTCTAAAATTAAATTATAGCCTAGAAATTTCATTTATGAATTCCTAGTTAATAAAACAACATATATATATATCTATCATTCGCTAATATTTTATTGATTTTTTTTACTATTGCTTACATATTTTATTACGCTTTGCCTTTTATTTTATTTGATTGTTAAATGTTTATTTTTTGATTTCTTCTTGCCATTCATAATATAATATTACATATCATTACATGTGGTTATTTATTTATTTATTATTTGTATATTCAAGTTTGATATAAAAGTACTGGTTGGTCAATAGTTGTTTGGTTCACTTTTAAATGTAAATTACACTTATGTTAATAAATTTTTTAAATGTACTCACTTTTTAAGTGATTTTTTACAATTTTATGATCTAGTTAAATTATTTTTCTATTCTGAAATTAATTGTTCTGTAACTGAAGAACTTTTTAATTAAATATATTTTTAATATTGAAAAAATTAGTTATAAGACACGTTCATGTATATTTCATTCTATTGACAATTTAAAAATATTGAATAAAATGTGTTGACTACTAAATATTTCATTATATATAAAATTTTTAGAAGGATTTAAGTGTATTGCACTGAACACTACAGTAGATGCTTCAGTAATAAACGTCGGATGTCCTAATAAAAAAAAAAGAAAAAAAGGAAATTCTAACTTAAATGAAGAAGAATCTGAATGGATACCACCACCTTCCACAATTAAAGAAGTATGTATATACATTGCACATATATTAGGTATAATAGAGTGAATCTGTTTTGAATAAATGCACTGTTTTTGTGCTATTATTACAGTAGAGCTAAACATTTTATGAACATATTTTTTGTAATGATATACGTATATACTAAAATTTGTTTCATTTTTGTAATTTCAATTGTAAATAATTTTATTAGAATTTAATTATTATACGCATATAAATACTGTTTACTATTTATACTATTTCAAATTGTAATATTTAGAGTGTGCAGATTTTGTATTCAATATGTTTTAAATACTAGATTATTTTTTTAATATTTTGAAAATGTATATTGTGATTAACATACTTTATATAATATATAAAACGAATAAGTATAACTATTTCATATGATTTTTAGCTATTCATTTTGTTTTGAAATGTATAATCTATTATAATAGTACTATGAGAAATAAATTACTTAAATTATTTGAAAATTAAAGGTATTAAATTAGATATTTGACACAAGTATTTTTGAAAGGCCTCTTTTTTAATGTTTTCAGATATTTCGAAATATATTTTTTCGAATTTGAAAATTAAAAGTATATTCTTATTATATATATAATTTTTCTATTATGTTTAGGTATTTTATTAGACTGCATTACATTTTTATATGATCTGTTCATATTTTATTGCGAGGTAATAATTCATATTTATAATAATTTATATTTTTAGTATGATGGAAAGGAAATAACTATATACACAAGACTAACATTAAAAATATCAGGTATTTCACAGTTTCATAACGCTGTAAGTATTTAACTATTTACTACTATTTGTTGTGTTAAAAAGTGATTGTTATTTTTAATTTTAGATGTATTGTCCTAATTACAAGTTGTATAATATACATGCAGTAGAACCATTAAATACCACTGCTATGCAGGTATAAATAATTTATGCTAATACGAGTGCTTAATATAAATTGTAAATGTTTTTAAAATGTGTATTTAGTTCGTAAGTTTCACTATTATTTGTTGAGTTGTTAATGTATTAGATATGAAATCTTATGTAATACAAACTATTGAAGTTCACATAATAAAATGTGTCAGTTTTTGATAACCATGAAGATCATTAAGTATGTGTTTACAGTAGATAAATGTTTCGTTAAAATTATAATCATTTCTTCAAATTAATATACACTATTAAAGCATAACAACTTTTAGATGTATAAAATGTATGTATTGACACAACTATTTAGATAAAAGTGACCAAATATACAAAAACCCTATTAAGTATTTTTGATCTTTTTAATTTCTTATTTTTTGGATTCGAAATTATTAATTTGTCTTAAATAATTTATTTTTATTTAAAATAATTTGTTACATACATTAATTTTAATATATATATTTATACATTTTTTATTACAAAATCTAGGCATTTATTAAATATTCTATGATGTTTATTAAAAAATTATTACAGTTAAAGCACTCTTAAAAATTAATTTTCTAATTCTTGACCTTATTTGTACATATTTTTGTTTTATAGGAGGTGGTTGCTGTTAATAATATTGACATAATTAGTTGCAGCTTAGTAGCTAATTTATCTGTAAAAGACTACAAAACCGCATTGTTAAAAGCTATTCATTTTGAATTACTTTACGCACCCATGTTATCTAACTCTGTGACACGCCAAGAGTGTTTAACTCTAGCACATATACTTCATATGCGAGGAAAATCGAAAGTATAATAAAATTAAATTTGTAATTTTTTATTATGTTAATAATGCATTCATTTTAGAATTTAATCATTTCAAGTGGCGCTGTTCATTCATCTCAGTTGCGTAATGTGCATGATGTAATGAATGTGTATCCTTTGAATAGTTAAGTAATATTATAATCGAGTTTTCAAAATTAAATTTTCTGTGTAAACATCCAATGTTATGACTAAATGTAATTATTTTTTATAGTAATAAAGATTTCACGTTTGTTTAAACTAATAAAATATATAGATAGTGTCTCAACAATAAAAAAATGTTTGGATATTATAGAAGTAACATTAATCAATAATTTTAAATAACCGTCGTTAGATTAACCATTAAAAAGTTTTTTGAACAAAAGGAGCATATTGACTATCATGTGATTTAATTATAATGCCTTAATCATAGATTTAGATGTACTTTATTAGGTCTTTCAAGGGATCAGGCATCATATGCGATTACTCGTGGATGCCATAAAATTGTTCATCAAATTAGTATGTCTGAATAATATATACACCATTTCCATTTATCTCTAGGTGTTAATGTATAATATTCTTGTTAATTTTAGTGGGACGTATTATTGGAAAATGTGCATTGACCGTGAGACCAAAGGAATAATTATGTCTTTAGAACATAAAATATGATAAATTAAATATTTCGTATAAAGTTTATTTAATTTATTATTTTTCTGTCAATATTACTTTGTTTCTATAATAATGTAAAATTGGAATTTTGTATGTAATATATATATATATTTGCTTACAAATTGTGTATTTAATTTTTGAAATTTCATTGGTAGTGACATAAGAAATAATCATGGATTAATATTTTCCTTTAACGATTTTACTACCTTATATGAAACATATCTAATCATATTTAATAACGTTTGAAGTGAATAATAAATTGTAATTATAATTATTAATTGTAATAGAGAATATTGATTTAATTGATGAATTTGAAGTTTCTTTATAATTAAAATCATTACACAAATATTAAAGAAGTGTTTTAAAATACTATATATGTACGCAAATAATCAATACTCTTTTTTTTATAGAAAATTTTTCATTAAAATTTTATAACTATCATGAAAAAATGTGTACAGTTTTAACGATTTATGGTTCTTTTTTTAATGTTAAAATGAATATCAACAATGACTTGTATCTTTCTAACCAATTGTCTTAAGTGAGATACTTGATATAAACTATAATTATAGACTATTTTTAAATAAATTACAGTGCATTTTGACAACAAATTAACTTCATAGTTACATCAAAATTTAAATACTTGGATATATCTTCAATCTCTAAACTATTTGGAAATATTTTCACTCTGAACTAATTCGATACAAAAAATTGTTTTTCAGATAGAAAAACGTGTGTTCATTTTGTCCTATTTATTGTGTTCTATTGATCAAATTTTTTTATTTAAGAAAAATGTGCTTAATCTAAGTTATATCCTGAGTTAAAAATATGCACAAAAAATAATTATATTTTACATTTATAAATAATAAAATATATGATTATTTATTTTTTTATTTATATTATAATTATTCATTGTTAAATTACATAATAAAATTAAACATCAGCTTTTGCAAAATTAAATTATTTATTTCGATAAATTAAAAGAATTAATTATCTACTGACCAATAATCATAAATCAAAAATAATAATTCAATATGTGACAAAGAAGTGACGAGTGAAATCGTTATTTTTTCCATTGTAGAATATTTGGAATCTTCAGTTTTAATTTTTTTAATAATCAAGTATTTTTTTGAATTTTCACGCTGAATGGACTTACACATCTATGCAATAACAGATAATGTTGCCTTGACAAATTAGTGATTTTACAAAGTAATCGAGTATTATTCAACATTTTTTTTTTAAATTTACACAATGTTCTCACGGCATTTTCTTGCTTTTATTTAATATTAGAAATTGGTTTACTGTCTTAACTCTGTATTTATCGAAAAAGTTAAAAAAATATAAAACGGATAAATCAATACATTTATTACAAACATTACCAATAACGACAACTTACAAGTTGCCTCACATTTTATCTTAATACTTAACAATTTTATTTTTTATCATTTCAAAACTATAGTTATATAATCACATACAAGAATATCAAATAAAATATAAAAACACTAGTAGAAAAATTAAGCAAATGAAACAAAACAAGACAATCAATTTTGTCAATTGATATATATATATATATTAACAATATAAACTATAAAATGAATACAACAACTATTTACATATTGATACGAAATAATTTTTAGTGAGACGTTAATACAATATTCACACAACCGAAATTTGTAATTTGAATAAGACAGTTTTTTGATCCTTGATTTTAAGATAAGTGTAAATTTTGAAAAAAAAAACAATATTTCAATAATTGCCTAACGTAACTGATATAGGCCTACTATTTATTCAAATTGTCAGATCCGTCTAAACTGTTAAAATTGCAATTACGCGTTTTAGTATTTAATCGTCCATAAATTTTAAAGCGTCGAAATAATTTTGTGAGAGTCTTAAGTATTTATTATCGGTTGCCCCAAAATTCAACGAGTTATGCCAAGATATATTTATGGGAGTAGCTGAGAGGACTCCAGCACCTCAACGAATTTTTCATTTTTTTTTTGGTCTAATCCTAGATCAGAAATACGTAACAACTCAACGAATTGTAAATGAGTATAATAAAGTTAACAAGTAAATTTTGATTTTATGTCTCAAACCCCTTCCCTTTCCAAATGTTTAAACACGTTCCTGGATTTATCGCTTATAGTTATCAACATAAGTTTAATATATAGTAGTTCATTCATCAATGTTTCTAAATCAGTACGACGATGTTTATTTTTTCCATGTTAACTGCAAATCATACACGTATTGTTACATCATTAAAAAGTGGTTGATTAAAATAATTTGTTACTATTTTACGGCTTTGTGAATATAAAAATAAGTTGCAATTCTCTTAAATCGTTTTCCACGGGTATTATCAAAACACATAGTATACATAAAAAAAAATAATTGGAGGGACCGTATGGAATAATAATAATGCTTTTATCGGTCATTGTAAGCAGAAATTTTGCTTTAATAAGGAACTTAATATGTATGGCTATAATCTGGTACTAAAATATATTATAGTTCGGTTATATCAGTTCACGCTGATGAGTACCTAAATCGTATAAGCGCTTTATATATGATATATTATTAATCATTTCGAAATTTAAGTATATTTCAAAATCAAATTCACCAATCATTAAATAAACTAAAAATTTTCTTGTTTCATAAAAACATAATAATTACACAAAAATAGTAATAACATAAAATAAGTTGTGTGTGTGTACATATATATTTATATTATATAAAAGTACTCTGGAGTAAATAATGTAGGTGATCGTTATTTAAATCGGAGGCATACAAAAAATCTTGGGAATATTACCGGCTTGGAAATTATGAAGAAAGAGTGTATTTAATGATAAATAAATATAAAACGCTATATAAAAACAGACAAATGCGTAAATGATAAAAATTAATTTGGTTTTTGCAATTTTCGTATGATTCACTTTGATCTTCTTTTGCTTTCTTACCTTTTTCCTATCCATCGTGTAAATATTTTATATTGCAACTACGGTCCTTATAAATGCAATATTGTGATAAACTGTAAAAATGAAATAATATAGAAACACATATTCATTTTGATTATTATTAAAATTATGATTTAAATTTTAATCTAAAAAATAACACGAAAAAAGATTGTGTTTTGTTTTACGCATAAAGTAGGCGATAATATAAAAGTAATAAGCGAAAACAAA
>JAIPRN010002962.1:0-25211 GCA_025469175.1 Geopemphigus sp. TES_GeoC_2020 | reverse complement strand
TAATAACGATCAAAGTACAGACGACGACGGCAATAACTCACGGATAATATTACCACGAAATGTTCGTTATTTCCCGATAGTCAAATAGCTTAGGAATACGTCCCCGTATGATCGCGCGCAAGCACCTTGGCAGGGACTCGCCCGGCACGCGTTCAATAATTCGGCCGCGGTCTCCGGTCAAACATTCTGTTTGCCGCGTGCTTACGCGTTCGGGCTGCCGAGAAATGGTTCTTCGCGAAATAATACGTTTCGTTTTCGACGTCCGCGAACAACTGACGGGTTGTCCGTATAAATTGAACGATCGTTACGCGGTTAGGCTGGCCGTGCAATTTAACGAACGGATTATCTGTAAAACGGTACACGGGACGGGGATTTCGCCACACAGATTGACAATTCCGAATGTCGCTGTCGCTTTATCTGCGGTTTGTTTACAAATTGATCTCGCCGGACGACATTGTTCGAACTGACGCACTTTATCTAATGAAAAACAGTTTCGAGATCATAACGATTCCCGGACGGAAGTTAAAAGGGAAGGCTCGAACGCAATACCGGTATGCGTGGCGTATATACGAGATTAAGACGAGGATTCTTTATTACTATTAATATATTTAATTATTTCGCGTACATTTCGTTATCATCTGTGAAATTGGTTAATGCGTTTGTAGTGGGTAATTGGAATTCTCCTCGCCAATCACTAAAAACACCATTCGCTTAAGTTTAAGGTTCGGAAATTTGTTACTTTAGAAAAAATTGTAATTAAAATGTAATTATGTATATATATATATATTTTATTCCGGACGTTTTCTCGTTTTAATCGAATATTATAATACTAATAGGAATAATTTTGAAAAATCGACGTTTGGCGAACGTAAATAAAAAATCCGTTTCCGGGATTAGCGTCTTCGGGAAATTAAATTTCGTCTGTGACGCGTGTTCGTGTTTTCGACTATCGTTTCATACGCACGTTTTTTTTTCATGCCAAAGAGTTAGCAAAGTAATTGAACTTTTCCGCTTTGAATGGCATTTTTTAGAACAAGTTGATTGGTGGCTGAACTTTACTACTCTACGTTCTAGAAAATCGCTGGACGACCGAATTGTATAAAACATTTTATAACCGATATACTTATTTAGACGGAAACGGATGTTTTATATTTCGTAAAACGTTGTTATTGATTTTCCATACAAACGCTACCGGAGTATTTTATGTCGTATTAAACTTTAAAAGTTTTAATTACAAAATTGACTTTTTCTGGAGACTTTTATTGAATAGAAATCCCCAACGTTCAATAGTAGTATTTATATAAATATATATTTCTACAATGACAAAACTAATAATAATTTACAATAGAAAACTAAATATAGCCTTTTCAGTATTTCCTATATTAAATTTTATTCTTTTCGAAAAATTGTACGATATTCGATAGCGAATAAAACCACGACTAGTATGTACGTGACATCGTGATAATAATAATAATAATAATAATCGACGAGACGTTTCGGTATAATCCGAACCATATGTATCGGAATATTCGTATTTTTCGACAGTTCTTGTTGTATCCATTTTCGAAAAATAAATATATATATATTTCGTTATCTCCGTCGATTATGCACAATTGAATAAACACGACGCGACGATTTATTTGCCAAAAAACAAACCGAAAATACTACCACAAGAAACGGATCATTAAACGGCAGATTTGTGACGTTTTCTAAGGTGTTATCGTACGGTGTTATAAACGCGACGAGCCTATTTTAATGTCGTTTATTCCGCCGCGGCGTTCTATAAATAATGCGAGACAGTAATACTCGGTATTTCCCGGCGAAGAACAAGACCGCCCGTGTAAATTAATATCAAATTTTTTCGACCGTTTTCCGTTTATTATTCAGACAAACGGGAAAGAAACGTCGTTTTACTTTCGTGGTGTTTCATTGGAGACGACGATATTTTATTATGCGTCTACGACGTAACGAAACGTTTGTAGTTCGATAAGTGCGTTTTTTCCGCGTCGAATTAAGTTTTTCCATCGCGTTTTAGTAATAAAAGCCGGACATTTTTTCTACATTTCTCGTACGGCGTACACTCGATCGTATTAAATTTAACGTTCCGCTAATAACACTTTTTTAGGTTTAAACGTCGATACGGAAATATATTTCACGTTCGTATTCGTCCGCGAGATGAGTTCATTCTGAACTTGATCGATCGTCTGCGGTACGCATATATATGTCGTCGGTAAATAAACGTGTTTTTAAAGTATCAATATACACGACGGAATTTGTAAAACAAAAACGTATTCGATAAGTACAAACGTTCGTATGAATTCGGAATTTTTTACATAGATAGGAGGTATTTACCGTTGGAAATTTATTTTCAATATACGGCAAAGTTTGTTTTCACGGTTATTTCGTCCGCAAAAGTGAATTTTAATTAAAACGTTAAACAAACGGACAATAAAATAAACAATATCGTTTACGCGTTCTATTCGCTTATAATTATATTTAAAAGTAATTGCTAGCGATATATATATATATATATATATATATATATATACGGTCGAATACGATTTATTTACGATCGTCAATAGACACGAATTAAGAGCACACGACCATAAACGATTAACACGATAATAAACACTGTTTTTATACCGAACTTTGGTATACGGCTCGATGGCGATAGTAACAATCGTATTTTCTTCGAAACGTTTATTACGATTATAGTAATTATCGAGACAAGACGAGCGACGAGAAAGACATTTCGATATCAATCGTTCTTTCTCTCGACGTTTCCACTGTGCGTTCGTATGTATCCATTGTTCGTTATCACGAACTCGCTTCGCAGGACGTATTTCGTAACCATTATCATTAACGCTTGTTTACGATTTACCGAATTAACGCGGTATATGGTTGGACCATTAATCCACCGCAAATCATCGATACCGTGGTATTTAGAAATATCTATATAAAAAAATAACGACAAGACGGTTCGTGTGTACACGTGTCCGAATAACTCGTAACGTTAATGGCTCGAACGGTATCGTTACATATTAGAAACTCGACGGGTAAAAACGAACGGATAAGGCGAAATTAGATTTCCCACGAAGTTAATCGATAGATTTCAATTTGATTCGTGCGCTTAACGCGTGTCAATGGTTCACGGCGGGGTCGGAAACGAATCGGTCGAGCACGGGCGGAACCGTCGCAACAATAACGCGCGGGTAAACGAAAAACGGGATTGTAACAGTAAACAGTAAAACCGTATCGTAATGACGATCGAAAAACGGAGCGCCCGGGAAACGCTCGACAACGTTTTCCCGTCCGGCGACAGTGTCCCGGTCGTGTCACGAACGATCTGCGGACGGTTTTGCGGGCGCGTGTGTGGTTCGTCGTCCGGAAAGCGTATCCGTCACGGGCTCTCGTTCGCCGGGAACCGTCACCGGGCGGCACGTGTACAAACGGCTAACGAATACAGACATTAAGAAGTCACGGGACGGGACGCGTACGGTTTTATCAAGCCTACCGAAAATGTTTCCCCCACACAGGAAAACGTCCGTTCGCTGTATCGATTTCGCGGCCGCGTCACGACCGTACGGCGAATGTTTACGACGATCGAAAGCATTTTCGTGACCGGAAATGTTTAAAATCGACGCCCGGATTGATCGTCGCCATTACAATATGGACGTAGGTCGGGAGAGAGCGAACAGCCGACGACGGAATTGGATAACAACGATCGCGCGATCCTACGCGTGATCGACGACGTGTGGCGGCCGGTTGTTGTTCGATATTTTTTTCGCCTTATTTCTTTTTTTTTCCGACCCACTTTCGCTTTTACTCGTGTTCCCTTTTGATTTTTTCCGTCCTCGTTCAAAAGGAAATATTTTACGTGCGAGTTCCACTTATTGTCGACGCTATATAAATATGTTACGCGCACACGCGTGACAAAATCGTCGTTATATTGGCCACGGGGTTGATTGCGCGATTACGCGCCATCGTGTACATGACCCGAAGTCGAACCGTTTCCCGTCGATATTGTTTTTGATTTTTCATTTCGGATAAACGTTATCGAATTTAATTTACGGTACAATACTTCGTATCACACACATACATATATATATATATAAAGATGTAATTTCGTCGTTGCTTTACGACATATTTAGGTAATCGTCGTCAGCTGTCCGTAACTTCTCGTCGAACAGTCGAAACGATCATTCGTCGAATTCGTTTTTGGAAATTTCGTACTTTTACGCTTTGAATAAAGTAAAAGAGGAGGGTTTCGTTAAATTGCGCAAATACTAACGCGACGTGTTTTTCGCGCGATACAAACTCCGCGCCGATCACCGTAACCGGTAACATTTTCGTCGGTCGGCTACACGTGTGTTACGAATTAATCGCGGCACGTTTCGGGACGCGGATAGCGAAAATAATAATCCGCGCCGGGAACGCGTACGATTTAACTATAGTTATTAAATGTAAACCGGATTTTGCGAAATTTCGTTGAAAAAATGAATTGAAAAAATGTCGTTATCGTAATACGTTTTGCGAAGTTCCCGTTTTCATCATTCCAGTTTACATTTAATCGACGGCTGTTACGATTCTAGAAATAAAAACCTCTAACCTCATTGTACTCGAACGATATTACGTTTTTCGTTGTCAAAAATATTTAAACGGGACACTGCGTGTTATTCTTCGCTTTTTTACGCGCAAAATGTAAACGGGAATCGTCTTCGGTACGGTCTTCACGATTACGACGATATTAGCGTGACGAAATAAAAATATTCATAAACCGTACGTTTCATTTAATATGTTCGCAAATTTTAAATAGATTTGGTCTATCGATAAAAGTTCGTTTTTTATTAGTTGTATTGGTTATTTGTATACCAAAGCAGAATAAAGAAAATCCAAAACAGCGAGTTCGTCAATCTATTTTTAAAACCAATTTTTTTATGTTGGACATTTTTATCGAATATGTCGTTGATTGCATATATATTTTGATGTTACGGAAACGTTCTTTCGTTAGTAGCGTAATACCGGACAACGTCATTTTGCTGCCGCCCGGTTGCGTTCTCTCCTATCCGTACTGAATATTATCGATTTATTTGAAAAACGCTCGAATTTAAAGAAACCGTAAAAAATTGTTCAAAAATTGACGACGTGTCATAATTAAAAGTCTTATAGACCGAAATTTCCCTAAAAATTGTTTTTACAAAATGGTTTTATTTTAATCGAAATAAAAAAATTAAATACGAATTTTTGTCGCGCGTTTGAATTTCCTCGTAATTAACGTTGACAATTGAAAATACATTAAAAGTACGAATATTATTCGAACAAACACGAAACGTTAAAATGACGAATAGAACAGAAATGATTGAATTTGTCATATATCTGTGCGGCGCCTTGTACGATAGTACATTATTACCGAGTGGGTTATTGACAAACTCGAGAGCTATGAGTGAGACCGTCAAATTGACCAAGGTATACGAATGGAACGATATATCTAACATATTTAAATAATTCGCACGTCTATTCGACGTGTATTTATGAAAGAAAATATTCGTTTTAAATATTGTCCCGTATTTTGGATTTCGACGAATTTGTACCGTTTTCTATGGTTTCTAATAATTATTACGCTTTCCGCGTTTAATAAAGCGTCGTTTTTAAACGTCTTTACGCGATAGGTTTTCGTTTTTCGGCCAATTTTGATTTTCATTCGAGGAAACGAAAAAAAACGGATTTAAAAAGAAAATATATTTTCAATTTTATATCAATATAAATCGTCGCGTAATCCGGTTTTAAATTAAGTAATACATTATTCCCGCAAGACGCATTTCGTTTTTTTATTTTCGATAACACGTCAAAATGTATTCCGGAATACATTGTTGTTTTAGATCACCTTTTGGACACGGTCGGATTATAAACACGATTTTATCGTTCGGGCATTTTTCTAAGGAAATTGTTTCGTATTTATCGATAAATACGACGGTATTTCGTTTTTGTTCCCTGTCTAAGCTGTTAAACGTCTACGAAACGAATTCGCTAGTAAATAGAAATAAAAAATACGTGCCCCAGATTTGAATAATTCTAATACATTTTTTTTTTAACTAGCGCGCGTACTTGTTGTAAACGAAATTGACGAATTTCCGGAGCGTTACCGCGCCGAGTTTATTAGCGATTAGGGCGACACGGTTACGTACCACTCGCGGGAAACGAGACGGTATTTGTCTAAAATGACGATTCGTTATCGTATAAAGGGCACGCGCCATTAACGGTTATTTGAACGTCGAATTGTTTGATGTGCCCGCCATGTGAGATACTCATCTTACTCACCAGTGTTTTACTAGGTCACGTTGTAACGCGAACGCCGTCACACCGTAGGTGGTGGTGGTTCGCGTAAAACGATTATTATTCGGATCGATTATTCCGCAACGTCGTCGACCGACCTCGACGGTATTTCTGTGTTCGCGTCGGTTTCGGACATTCATTTATCCGATACGGACGTTTCTCGGAAAT
This sequence comes from Geopemphigus sp. TES_GeoC_2020, assembly GCA_025469175.1. Taxonomy (NCBI): domain Eukaryota; kingdom Metazoa; phylum Arthropoda; class Insecta; order Hemiptera; family Aphididae; genus Geopemphigus; species Geopemphigus sp. TES_GeoC_2020. The sequence goes on along the minus strand of JAIPRN010002962.1, from coordinate 18,710 downwards.
TTACGGATCGCTCCTGTCCGATCGCGCGCGTTCGTCTAGACCGAATCGAATATATTTTTCAGCGACCGTTTTTCCCTCCCGGTACTGATTCAAACGCCCGGACCCGTTTTGTTTTTTTTTTCAAGTTATTTTTACGTAATCCCGACGCGATTTGAACGACGGGGGAACCGATTGTATTCGATCGTCGTCGCAAACGGTCGCGATTGATTCGTAGCGGACTCGAAATTCATGGTTTTCGGTGCCCGAAGCACAACCAAACCGTAAGCGACTTTAGTCCGGCGCTACGTAACCGTTTCCGTGGCCGAATTTGTATTTGCCGGAGAGTTTCAACGCGATACGTAATTTCTTTCTGTTCAGTGTCGTCCCCGGATAATCGGAAAATAAAAGCGGCTTTTTTTTTAAAAAAGTTCGCGCCGCGATTATAAACATATTTCGAAAACCGATTTGTTTCGTGCACGACGACGGAAATAATTATCCGCGGTATCTGAACGGCGGAATCCTACGCGTTCCTCCGGTTGGCCGAATCGTTATGTATTCGTCGGATCACGGGTTGTTTTATCGATTCATTTTTTTGACGACCGGAACACATCCGAGTTAATTACAATTACCGTTACGTCGAACTTGAGCGATACTACGATATTGCGTATCGCGAATACTTACCTTCATACTCGCCGAGTATTGACGTATATTTAATTACGGGCATTCGGCCGATATCCCCGAGGCGTTTCAAGTACAATTTTTCGCGCACCAATTATACGATAATTATACGCGCGTACGGTTAGAGAACGTAATAGTAGCCGATTTCGCGAACGTCGTCGGGTCGGAAAATCGTAACGCCATTAATCGTTGTGATACGCCGCGGTGAATTCGAAAAAAATCCCTTACACGTTACTCGCCAACTCCCCAGGCTTCACGTTTTCTATAATATCGACCCGTTATCGTTCCAAAACGAATCTCGTTCGGGAACTCTCCGACGAGTTATTTTTTCGGTTTTCGAACTTAAATGATGACAGGCCACGTCGAGACGCGCCGTACCGACTATTTACTATCGTCGTTTCGTTTATTTGATTAACGTACACGGCGTTAAGTTTCAGTTACGCGCCGAATTCGATTTTCATATTAAAAACTATATTTCCGTATTGTAACCGGTATACGTAAAATTTTTTTATAAATCGCGATAAAACAACGCGCGATGTATGTATCTGGTTAACGACGGTCTGATAAAATTCCAGGTCGCGTGTTGAACCCAAGCATACCTTATACACACTCTACGTACGTTACATATTAAGCCCTAAAATGTCCCGATAGATTACGTATTTCGCAAATAGGTGTATACCCGAAGAACCTTTTTACGCGGCGAACATAAATCACCGTTTTTTGGGGATAAAGAAACGGAACAATAATTATAGCCGTACGCTAATGTCGGGCGTACAGTATTTAAACGCGAAATACTGGAACACATTTTGCGCCGCGCCGAGCACGTTCGCGTCGTATTAATATCGAAGAGTTCGCGCGGCGCCGCTCTTACGTATTAATGGAGAATCGAGAATGGCCGAAAATATCTCTATATTAATGTCAATGAATCGTAAATGTAATATCGCGCGGACCTTTCCGCCGGGATATTAAATCGCGCGTCGAATAAATAAATACGAAATACGCGAGAAATTTTACTCGAATCACGTATCCGTGTAAAACGATAGTAAATATAATTATGTTAAAACGCCTTACGTATATTACTCGAAACGCGACGAATACGTTTTTTTCCTGCCGACGAAACTATCTTCGCTGCGGAAATAACGGCGTCCCAGTGTTTTTTTTATTTTTCGTTATTTCCGGACTATACTCAATACGCGAGCGTACGGCGCTTGGCGAATCGTTTATTCCAAAAACCGATAAACTAACGTATACGTCCGTTAGATTTCTATTTTCGACTTTCACATATTTTTTGCGTTCCGAGTATGCATATTTCGTTTCGGAATTATCCAATAGATTCGCAAAAAAGAAATAAAATAATAACGACAAAACCATGCACGGAAATTAAACGGTCTAGTGTATAACAAAATTGTCGATCGTCAAATGACGCCGAGTGTCGAGTACGAAATTATCGTACATTCTAACCTCCAAACATCGTGTAACGTTCTTCGCTTTCGGGCCGATACGTATTTTCGAATTTTATAAACGCGACAAGCTAAAATTACGGTAACAAGGAATAGAGTTTAGTTTTTCCCGAACAATAGGTACGTTTACATTTCTCTCTCGTAAATCAAACGTCGAAAGTTCTCTCGCAGGGGCTGAAAATTTAAATACTCTTAAGAACGTAATTGCGTAACGTACGAATTTTCAGTTCAAATATTAATTTATCACTTCGTGTCGTGATAAATTACAAATTTATCGGAATTCGACGATACGTATCAATAATTTTGTTCTTCGAAACGCGACTATTACGCGAATTTTATCGAATTGTTCCGACCGTTTAATTTGTCACGTTATTATAGTATAATTTTGTTTGAAAATTTGTGAAATTAAATTTAACGCTCGTTTTTACGGAGTTTATTTAAACAATCGGTCCAGCGTAGATTTAAAAACCGTTTCTTATCGATGTTATTACCGCTAATATTTCTTATTTACGGTTATCTAGTGAAGGTACTACGAGAATTTTACCGCGCGTTTGCAAAAATTACGTTTACGGTTATTTAATTGCGTGTTAATACTGTAGCGAGTACGACGTGACTAATTCAGAAGAGCAGCCTAATTAGCGTTAAAGAATTGTTTGCGAAACGTAATCGTTTCTTCGAGTAAATAATAAATACATTTCGAAAGCGTTAACATAATATAATTAAACGTTACACACGTAACGGAATTCGTAACGGACTAATAGCGTACCTAGTCCGATTTCGACCTAGCGGTTTTGAAGGGTAACGTTTTTTTTTTCGGTACCACGCGACGTCAATGTTAAAACCAACATCGCGTGTTTACCGACAGATTTTGCGCGGACGAAATTTCACTAACGTCGAAATTTCGATTATCGGACGTCAAAATGAACGGCGGAATTACGGCGCATCTCGGCACTAACTGTTCGAATTTCGTAATTTCTACAAACGCGAATTGCGACGGAACGAGCGTTTTAGTAAAACGCCACTCGAAATGAATTTCCGCGAACGCCGTTACATAATAATAATTGTGCGAAAATGCCGGTACTGCGTTTATTGATAAAATTGATATTGAACATTAAAAGCAAAACGTTTTCACACGTGTTGATTAGTGCGGAAGGTATAATAAAAATAACACGAATAATAAATAATAATAATAATAAATAATTAATAATGGAATAATAGTATTAACAATATATAAATAACACGGAACAAACGACGGCTCGTTATATTCTTTTTTTATATCTCGTGTCTATTGGGCGGGAGGCTCACGGAGAACAAACGTGGTGTAAAAATGTATTCGAAAGTCGTCCACAAATATTTAACGTCGGATCGTACGCATAATATGTACAGTATCGTGCGTGGCTTTGAGAACGCAAAAAAAAAACTCGGCCCGATATTTTATCGGATACCCATCGACGCGTATATTTTATCGCGACTGTTAATTGCGCGCTAATAAAACGTACGGCCCGTGTAACAGCGTACGGTGTCGATAACATTCATTCCGTTAACATCCGGGGGAACACGATACGTCGTAAATCGATTGTTTTAATAGTTCGCGAATTATTTACCGGCAATAGCCGCCGCGTAAGTCCCGTAAAATAACGTCTATCGAATTTGAATCCGTAAACTTATGAACGGACGCGAACAGCGAAACGGTTTAGGTACGTGCCAAGATGGTCGTCATAGGCCAGTAACGACGGGTTCCAAATACTGTCTCGTTGTACCTGGAACGCGAATACGAAAACGAATCGTCGAGTATAAGTTTTAGAAAATGTTCCAACTTGCTTCGACACTTCCTATTAGTGGTCTTGTCTCGTGCGTGAAAAGTTTATTTCGACCGTTTAATAAAATATTTGCGAATTAACGAATTTGTTCTATATATATACACACACACATATTAAACGTAGAGAAATATAAAACTGAAACAAAATATATGCGAAACTGTTTTGAATATATTTTCTGAGAAACGTAATAGAAAATAAAGTTTAGAAAACTAAGAACGAAAAATGCTCGATACACTCGACGTAATTTTAGATTTTTTAAGAGAATAGTTTCGATATGTTCTTGTTTTAAACAATTACCGTTAAACATATTTCGAGAACCGCTGAATATTTGACGACGCCTAAGTTGCCTCCACTTCTTCGGCTCAGTTCTCTTTCAAAAGATTCATAGTAAAATACATCCGGATATATATTTATCTATTTAAAGTTTGTCGCGATAATCGATAAATTCTCATTATTTAGGTAAATATTTCGCGTTAAATTGGTCGCTAGTTCGCAAGCGAGTTTCTAATTTATTGGAAACGATAACGTTGCCATTTTGCGTTGGACGGGTTACCGATTTCAACGTGGAACTTCGCAAAACTTTCTAAATTCTGTTATCTTCGCAGTTGAACTCGCTTGTTTAAGTTGAAGTTTTCAAAAACGTCCAGCCATATCTGTAAATTTTTCCTACATACATTCACGATAGACACTCGTGTACCTTTTGAGCCCGCCTAGCCTTGTTTATCCGTAATTACCAGTTGAAAACATACCGTTATACCATTATTCGTCATTTCTGATTGTTTTAAGTATTTAAACGTTCAGTTAATCACGTCTACGGGAGACGTGCACGCCATTGCACATTCATCTCGAACCATCGACGAAACATTTCGGAGAAGTTGACCATTTTCCTCACAAAGCCAACGAAATTTCGGTCCGGGACAAATTTATCGTCAATTTGTATGTGGGTAATCCGTCCATCGTTCCGAACAGTGGCTACTGTCGAACCGATTTCCAATTCACCGTTTAAATAAAATCGTCGAAACGTATTGCCAGGGCCTCCGAGCGTAAATTTTACATTCGTCATTATCGGTACGGCATAAATTAGCCGATAACCGTGAAACTAGAAATTCTTCGCTATAGGAATTTTCGTCTTACGAAATTACGTCTTATTTGAATACTTAACATTTTCTACGTAATACAATGTCGAAACGACAACGAATAATAACTTAACGCGATATCATTACGAATTTGGACGAATTTTTAAGAAATTAGTCAAAGGGTAAGTACTTTATGAAAGTTCTTTGTCGTCAATGAACGTTTCAATCGAAACTTTAATCAACATTTGTCCAGTAGTTTCGGAGTCATTGGCGTTCGTTGAAGACGTAACATTTCTTTATAAAAATATCGACGTATTTCGAAAGGTCAAAAAGCGTCGAATATACATTGAAACACATATGGTCGTTTAAAATCAAATTTAGAAAGCCCGACATTGGATAATGGACGGTAATAACTTCAAACGGTACTGCGGAATATCTTGAATAACTTTTTTCCGAATAAATCGAACAACGTGTTACGCGGCCACGTTGGTAGGGGTGGCCCATTAATCGCGCGCGTTCTATCGTCGAACTTCGTTTGTCGTACGGAAGAAATCGACTTTTAAATATAACGAATAATCGTCTCTCGGCGCGGTCCGCGTTTTCGAAGTAAATGTACCGAAAACGATTTCGACGCGATACGTCGAACGCAACTTACTGATCATTGTTTTTTAGTTGTTCCGTGATTCGCGAAGTGTGTACCGATAGCAAAGTTATGCCTTCGATGTTAATTGACGTTTGAAACGGGAAATAAAACGTGAATCGATGGCGTGCCGGGAAGCCAACTGGCGATGTAGACCACGAAAACACGCGCCCAATCGTTAAACGAACGAGACCGACAACGGGAAACGATCGAAACGGAAACCGTCGGTCGTCTTATGGTGAAAAAAATTAATTGGCCGTATTATGGGAGTAACGATTTGAGTCACGCTAAATTTTACGTACGTTATCCGGGCGTTTTGAATAAAATATTAAAACCGTAATAACCGGAACGACGAAAAAGACAACCGTACTAAGTATTATTCGAGTGTACGTAAAACGCGGAGCGTATGGGCCTTTCTAGTGTTTATAATACGGTATAGTGATATAACGGGACAGTTGAAATAACGAAAAAAAAATCTCGATGACTATCGAATACGAATAAACGACCGGGGGAAACTCGAAATAAAAAGTTCGGTTAGTTTACAATTATTACGTACGTAAGTAAGTATGGGGTGACGGAGGGAATAGGGAAAAAACAACCGACTGTTCCGGAAGTTTCGCGAAAAGCGAGACGCTCGATTATTAAACTTTTTACTACACGCACCGCCTACCACCGTACTTTTGCGTCGAATAATATTTCGTATTATTGCCAGCGTTAACGTGTCCCGAATGTAAATCGTATTTTTATTTACGTTTTCCCCGACGTAAGCGTATACGTGACTACTACTGACGGGCGTAGTGGTGTTTGTCGAATCGATTGTTTTTTCTTTTAAAAAAAACGAAATAAATACGGTATTCGAATTAACGAACGAATCTGATTATGTAAACGAAATTTCGTCGCCGGTGAATTTTCCACCGGGTTTGTTTTTACGTTCGCGTCGTTTTTAGGCGTCAACGATTCGTTTATTAAAACGTTTCGGCCACTGCCGAAATCCATCGACTACGTTGTACAATATGTACGCGCGCGTTTTGGCGTTCGGTCGACGGCGAAAGGTTCACGTACGTTCCGGTATGGACCAGACGGTTTGGTGGGTAGTGACGACGACCAGTTGCGCCGCGGACTATAGAACAACGTACATACTCCGTTCGCCGTTAACGTAATAATATTATTGTTAATACGATCGTTGGTTCCTCGGATAACCCAAACTGCGAACTCTCGTATACCGCGCGCCACGCCCGTTGGTCACGTAGTCCCCAAACAGCCCGACCGGGCCCGCCGCCGACCTTTTCGTTCCGAATCCTTTGCCACCTTCGCCGCGATATATAAATCAGTCCGTACGTCGGGGGCTACCTATACGATCTCCTTCGCGGAGACGGTATATGATGGGATGGGGGGAGGGGGTGAAGTCTGCTTAACGATCCCTTCGATTCCTGCCCGGCTCAAATCCGGGACGGGTACATTTCCGCAACGTAATATTACTCGTTACCTGGTCCCGGGCAATACTTTGGACCTTTGTTACCACCGTTCTTCACTCCGATTCCTCACTCGTTTTCGCACCGCGTATTTCAGCAATCCAATCAATCCGTCTCATTCGCCATTAAATTGTTCACTTCACTCGACATGCTCATATCCGGCAGAGCCGTCCAAATCCGGTTGTACTAAAATAACGACCTGGTAACGCGCGGAAATTTAAATACGCAAGTCCTACGAATTTACCCGGTTACTATTGTGCGCGTAGATTGACGAGATCTAGTTATCTTACGCGCACGTATTATCGAATATCGTAAAACGATCGTCGAGAATATTTTTTCGCAAAATGTAAATCGAATCGTTCGTAAAATCATTTTAGTAAATTACTACGGTGCGTGTCGAGAATTTTTAATACGATATTCGACTAATAATCGAGTAAATCGTCAATTTTCTTTTCAAAAAAAAAAAAAAAAAGAAAAATCACTTTTCCCGTGGTTACGAGCGAACTCTAGCGAAATAAATCGCACGAATAACTGAACAATACGTACAAAAATTAACGGCACCGTCGAATTTGTCGTTCGGTTTTCCAATCGACAATCGTACAGTTGTTTCCAACGTTGTTTTATCGACGCGTACCATACCAGACACGAAATGTTACGTAAAATGAACTTCGCAGTAGAGGAACATTAACAAAACTTTGTACTGGGCCTGGATCACCGTTTGATAACCGGCAACGTTTCGCTAGATATGGACATTACGAGTAGATAATAATTGTCGCGAACGCGGATTTACCGTACGCCGATTATCACGCGACCCGCCGGAAAGTGAAAACGAGCACTGTAGGAAAGAATCGCTAGTGGTATTCGCACGATGAGCGTCGTAACCGTAATCGGTCGAATTGAAAAGCAGGCGTACCGTGTTCGCAAAGGCTGCGGCGAAGTGTGACGTACGTCGGCGAACAAACAGACCGGAACCGACGAAGTACATCGATGTAAGATAGAAACATCGACGGCGGACACGACGCGACCCCGTGGACGAGGCTCTGGCCAGACAATAGGGCGGCGACCGTGAGACGGCGCGTCGGATTTTCGGCCGCCGACCAACTTTACCCGTTTGCCAAGTTCGACAACGATTCAAACCAGACTGGGGTATGTTTATCTTACGACCGACGGGTTCGCCGGACACTTTCGCGCGAACGGTCGACGTACACTGTCCACACGGCCGAGTGCATTCCCGTATAATTGGACATGCACGCTGTACGAGCGTAACCTGTAACGCGAGTACGCGTACATAAATACGGGACGTTGCAACGGTAAGAGAAACAACCGGAGATTCGTTCGTCCGTTAAATCGACCGGCGATGTTGACGTACCGCCGGTTAATTTACGCGGAATATTTATTTTAGCCGCCCGAGACGCGGCTAAAATAAATAAGTCCGTGATCGTCGACCGAATCGAAAATCGGTATTTCGAAAATCGGCCCGGCCGTTTAACCGGATCTTGGGAAATACACGGTCATCGGGCGAACGTCGGGGTTATTGAAGCGATACGTTTCGCTATTCGAAAATAAACGTTAATCGTAAATCGTATACGATACATGTATACGCCGTACTTTCGATACTCCGTTGTTTCGAGTATTTACGTTCAAAGTTTTTATTTCCGTTAAATCGGAAAACGAATAACGCGCAATTTATATTAATAAACGGGTTCGCTATACTTTTACGCGTTTACTTTTGTACAATCATATTTTGTATATATATACGTGGCTTAATATTTGGTTTTTGAACTAGTTCGCGTATTTTCAGTCGTTAAAGAATCGCGATTTTACGAAACGGAATTCGAAAACGTTTCGACCAGGTAGCTACCACAGTTATGATTCAGAACCCGCGGAAACACGTTCGAGTATTGTTCCGCGAACTCTTTCGAATTTCTATAATTTTAACCGACGACGCTGTCGACGCGAACAAATATAATATAATACGTTTCGGTCGGCTTATAATTCGTTTTTGACGTTAATTGGGTTGAACATTCATAATAGTCGAGCGAAGAAGGTCGCGCGAGTATATTTCGCCGAAGGAAAAACCGCCCGAAAATGAAACCGACGTTCCTAAAAGTACCCGCGACGGGAAAAAGTTTCAGTCGTCGATAAGTATCGCGCAATGGCGAAATTCTAGCATCAGATATCGTTCGGGACAGTCTCTAAGTGATACTTGACCTTTCCCGATTTACATTTAAGCGGTTCCACCTTTTCGGTATATCGTTATTTATTTGGCTGAAATAATAATAAATAGGGGCGCGCTACTACGAAAACAAGTCAGTTAATTAACATATTTCTCTCTAAATTGCCACTAGTTGTGTTCAAAGTCAAAAGTCAAGTCTATTATACATTACGTTTTATGTTACGGGAAATGTGCGCGTTTCGTATTACTCATATTTAGTTAAATTTAAAATGATTTATGAATTCGGATAATAATCCCGTCCCGCCATAAATATTAATATATTCCTACGTATTACGATTTACCCACTCGAATAGTATTACGTACCGATTTGCGGTGTTCCTTCCAATCACACGGCGAAGTAAAATTTCGACGATAATATTCGAACGTGTACGTATTGAATATACGAACGGGAATAATTTTGTAAGCGAGTCGTTTCGCGCCTGAAATACACGTCATTGGACAATTCGCGAAACGAGCAACCTTCGGTTCGTCGTATACACGGCATTTTCTAAGATCATTTTGGAAAACAAAAACGGTTAAATGTCCGTTTCGTTTCTAATTAATAGTAAATTAGCGTTACGAAAATGTACACGCGTATATATATATATATATATATATATGTATGTATTCGTATATACGTAAATAAAAAAATTTCTAAAATATTATAAACGAATCTGCGTTGATTATTACTGATTATAAAAATAAATTATCGAATGAATTTCGTTATTATTCGTTACAATTCGTCATCATCATCATCTCCCTCGCTTTTTATTCCATCTATTTGGGGTCGGCCACCTTCGTTCTAAACCTCCATTTGGCCCGACGCACACACCAGCAGTCCTCGTATCCTACTCGATCGTATACACCCACTTCTTCTTTGATCTTCCTCTTCTTCCTTCAATATTCGTTTCCATAACAATTCTTACTGCTTCCGAAACTGGCGTGGAAATATTTCGATAACCGGTTTACTTCCGCGGGAATGAATTAATAAACGCAATTATTATTTCGTCTCAAATCTAGCGCCTCTGAAAACATTTGACCAAAATTGCCGGTCAACAGGTAAAATCGCTTCGCAATCGATCGTTTTTTAAACGTATAAGTTTTCTATTTTTATTTCTTATACGACTTCTTATATTCGACAAATTATGTATAATATTTGGGTTTGAATTTTGCGTGTTTAACATTTAGTCGGATCGAAACGATTGTATCGTATCCTTCTATCACGCTTAGAAAAGTTTTAGCGTAGTTCTACTTCATGATTACCACTAGCGAGTAGCGTTTTTCTTTATTTTTTTTTTACGAAAAGTCAAAGGACGAAGTAACGAAACGAATACCTCTGGTTTTCGGTTATTTCCTTATTTAGGTCACGTAGAAAATCACAAGACACATTGTCCCCTTCGTCGGACGAATGAATGGAACGGAAATTCTACATATATTTCGGTGAAAATAACCGAATCACGTATTTAATACGATAAGCAAATTTATATTTGGAACGAAAATATTTCGATACGCGAACCTTACACGTTACACGTCATCCATATTTGAACGATCTAATAAGGTAGCAACGAATAATAATTAATTATTCTGCCGAAATTCGTCGTCCGCCATTGTCTCAACGTCGTACCTCCCACGTGAACTCTTAACGGCGGTCGATGGAATAATATAATAGTTTTTTGAAATCGCTGAAGTTCCTCGCTCCGCCTAATTTACCCCTATATTCCTTCCAATTTTTACTCGTATTATTATTTAGAATTTCTTCGATAAATAATGTCGTGAAGTAAAGAAAAATCGTCGGCATTTAGAATAGAATAATAAGTCGCTAACAGGTAAATGAAAATGTTTGCGCTGAACGCGATTAAAAATACGGATTTCCGGAAAAAATCGACGCTAGCGAATATGCTTACCATTTTCTTCGGCGATTTTAGTTGGTAAACATCGAAAAGAAACGGTAAAACGTTCGTATGCGGTTCGTCGGTCGTGCAATCGAAATGTATTCGGAGACTTAGCGCCACCGATGTATTTGACGCGCTTAGCGTTGGCAATTAATAACCGAGTGGCCGTGGATCGGGAACGAAGGACCTATCGAAAACGTTGTCGAAGTGTAAATTAAAAGTGGTTCGCTCGTAAAACGCGTTTGTTTTATACGTATTATCGTAAACGTTATTATCAAAATGTCGTATCGCCGGTAAAACGAAGTTGGAAAAATTATGGTAAATACTCTCGTACACGAGCTGATATCCGAGGCTGGGCTAAAACGAGTTAAAATTTTGAATCACGTCGGTTTTAATTAGGTTGCTCAACGCGCGAAACTTTCGGCGTTCAACTTAATAAGTTATTTTCACCTTTAAACTGCACGCGTCAACCGCGAATTAACTTAATATACCGTCGGGTATATAAATTCAATTTCGTCCGTTTAGCGGACGTAAAAGCGTCGAAAATGTGACGACCGGCGCCTATCGCGTTTCTCTCTCTCTCTCTCTCTCTCTCTGTATATATATATGTATATAATTTTTTTGTTCAATTTCTCCGTTTCCTACACCGTGCACGACTCGTGGTTTTCGCCGCCGGAACTTCCGCATCGAGCCACTTGTTATTTCGTCGAGGAACGGCCGTTGTTCTCGCACGCCGTGTCAGGTGAATGGATCGTCCAATATTCCGCCTTTTCCGAACAATAAGGAGGATCGAACACCGAAATTTAATATAACCGTCGCAGTACGGGGCCATATTGTTTCCCATATTTCGCTCCCCGGTCCGAATATCTACCCCCAACACGTCGTTCTAATCATCCGTCGAGAGACCGGGATCGTTATCGGCAACGAACGCCGTGTGCCTCTGGCTTATAAACCGCGGTAGTTTTTTATCGGCACCGGGAACAACGTTTACAACACGGCTTCGGAGGGGAATTTGTTCCCGTAACGAACCGTAATTGTTTACACGGGAGCTTAACGACGCGTCTTATCGTTTACGTTATACGCGTACGCCGTACGGTTTTCGTAACGAGCGCGGCACGGTATATATTATTGTTGGCGCGTACGACGTTACGATACCCAGAAACACACAATGGGGAGTGTCGCCCAGGAAATAGTCGCGAATAGTTTATAATTAATTCAGGCACGTGAAACGTTACGGTCTAGTCGGGATTAAACGACGCCGGAAAACAAATTTCGTGTTTGGTTGTCGCGTGAAAAACGCCGGTCGAACCGAATTTCAATTTGGGCAGAAGCGAGAAAAGACTTTGGCCGGCTAACGGTCGCGTTATTTTACCGACGTTCGTATAGAATACGACGTAAATATTTATTATTCGACGTAATGATTCGCGCGCACCGGGAGCCGGTACATTCGCACGAACAGTACACGACGTTCGGTGGCGCAAGCGAAAAAAACATCGATCGTATCGGGGGGAGAGCCAAGCAACGCGACGAGGGGACGCCGTCCGTAATAATGCGCGCGTCGTATGTTTCAGCGCGCGAAATTCAATTGGCCGTTGTTCACGAGAACGTCAAAAATTTTATTTACTCGCGGAAACGGGATTTAGCGAACCGTTCAATTTCGAACGAATGAGCGGGACTGGTAATTAATATACTTGCGACTAACCTACGCACGATTACGCGGGCCCGTAACAAACGGGTTTCCGTAAATTACGAAACGAAATAATCGTATTATTGTGGCGTGCGCGCCCCGAGTCCAAAACGGGGGAGGCCAAACATTTAATTACGTAAGTGGTCCCCGTCACGTCACTACAACCGAGTAGGTGAGATTCGCGTGCATGCCGCGGCCGAGTCCCGCCGAAGACGATTCGTATTTGTGCCGGGTGGCGGGGGATCAGTCGATCCGTTCGAATTGTACCGGAAACGAGACGACTATTCGAACGGAATTATCGAAATAAAAAATCGGCCGAAATTCGTTCGAAATTTCCAGCGTCTCAACCTCGGTCCGCGAATGTTTCGAACGAGGCACGGCAAAATCGGAAATCGCCGTTCAAAAATAAAAGAAACCCCTATCGGAGTATACTGAAGAAAAAAGAATACCTACGTATATACGTATCAACGCGGAACGACGGGGGCGGTACGATTTTATTTGGAATAAACGAGTTACCGAACACGAACGGAATCGCGACCGGTTTTGAAATTTGTCGGTCGTTTCAGTAATTTCGTTTTTTTCGTAATAATCGCGACGACCGTTTTATTAACCAAACGCCTACGTCAATTCTCTTTTCGGTAATAGTTGTCGTATTTTTCCCGAATCACGCGTCGCATTGTTACCGTTCGTCGTTGTTCGACCGTTTCCGCGCCGGAGCTTTTACGAAAACTGTACGGATTTCGAACCCGTGTACGTTGTTTTTGTGTATGCGCGTATACGCGTCGCGCGTTTCGACAGTTCGCGCTCCGGGATTACGTCGTGTTAGCGCTACTAACACCGTGTCCGCGCTAGAAGTTTGCTTGCTTTCGGAGTAGTTTACCCTTCGGCGAACGGTGTTATCCGTAGTACGGCCTATATACGTGGTATTTTTACGGGGAGTACGATGTACGTATGGCAGGTAGCACGCGGCGGCGATGGTTCCGTCAGTCGACGGAAAACGAAAATCGACCGGGCGCGTCGTAGTCGACCGCGTGTGCGCGCGTAATGATGGCGGTCGGTTTGTACGTACGGGACAGGACCGTCGTTTTAGGTCAGAACTCGTATCGCGGATAGCGCGCGCGTTGTTTTCTAGAACGCCAATCGTCCATACGTTTCGAAGTAGCCCAGAATTGATCCGGTTCGCTCGCCTTGATTCCACGAGGTTTTATTCGAAATCGGTCCGTAGTGAATAATCGCGAATTCGCGTGTTTTCCCGAAATCGGTGGAACGCGTGAACGCGTACGCGAATCGTCGACGGCGAAATAATCGCCGAGGTTCCGGGGATGCCGTTACGATGACGACGCGACGTGTCGCTTTTTTACGCTTCTATCGTTAATGTTGGCTACGAATTCGTAACGAACGACAGTATGGACAGCGCCTTGCGTTGGACGTTTTTACTTTTTCCAACCATGGCCGGCGGCTATAGAATATCAAACATCGTACGACGCAAATCGTTTGAAAACGTTTACACTCGAAGTGCTTGAACCCGAAACTCGAAATCGATTCTAATACGCCCGTAACAAAACCCGTGGAAAATCTATACCCGGCTCCGATCGAAATATGAATAACCGAAATCCTATGCTGGTTGTAAAAGGAAAATAACGAAATACGAATATATCCGTCGGGATTCGGTATCCGCGTGGGCGCGTAATATGTACGTAGTCTTTACTGGTATCGTACTTCGAGCACATTCGCGCTACTTTATTCCGTGGTACGTCTTACCGTGTAACGAACGTAGTTTTCGTTTTCAAACGGTAAAACGGTAATTGCGCACGGTCCGACGACGACGGTACCGAATGTTTGATCGGATTAGGGGAGCGCGTCGACTATTTCTGGCAAACAATTCTATCGGTATAATTATTATTTACGGCGACATTTGCGTACTTAACATACGAACCGATTAAAACCGAGAATATTAAACGTTTCGAAATTGACCGTAATTCGTGAAATTCGACAACGAAAACGGAGTATATCAAGGCGGCTTTCGGTTCGGAAAAACGTTATTATCGTATCGGAGAATTCGTAACGTCGATATTCTAACGTTCATTATCGCTTTTCGATTACGGACGACATAAACGCTGGTTTTATTGGTTTCGTTGGTCGTTTCGTATTCATATCGGACGTAGATTTAAAAAAAAATGTTTATCCGTGAATGTCCAACGTTAATATGCGCGATTGTAGTCGGAATAACTATGCAAAGTATACGCTCGTGATATTATGGTAAAGCTACGAGTAAATAACAACACGTTTTATTTCTTCCGGCGTAATCCATTCCGTCGTTTTCTTCAAAACCGCCGCAGTGTCATTAAAATTCACGACGTGTTTGATATATATGCTTTATTATAGCGAAATTCTCGGAAACGTCTAGAAAAGCGCGTATCAATTAGAGGTTAAAACGGTATACGTTGGTTGGTGTTTACGTCGCGTTAGGTAGGGAAAAAAATACCGTACTTACCACGTAATTAAACGCCGTAAACATGATTACGAAATTAGTATGCCGTAAAACGTTCGATTCCATTAAGGAACATAGACCATAGTTGCCAATACGCGTTCGAAAATAAATAGAAACTTAAATCCGCGCACTTCGTAAGCCGAAACATTACCGATTTGTTGTTTATTCGCGCATACAAATGAGACGCTCTTTACTGACGGATCAAAGCGTAACGGATTGTCGAACTTTTGAATAACGGATAAAAAAAGAAAAAAGGAAAATACACTTAAGTTAATTATAATCGTCGACGACGAACGCCTCGTCGATCGATGTACTACACGAGAAAATTAGAACTTCGTTTAGTCGCGATCGGTTTGTTTTGTGGACAAAAACAAATTTGTTCGTAATAATAACCGAATTAATAAATTCAAACGGAATTATTTGCACGTTTACGGGAGTAAAAGAAAAACGACGACGATAACGACGCAGCCGCCGCCGACGTTCCGCAGGATTCTTATACGTTTACACGTCCACGATTAATTCGTGAAAACCGATATTAATGACTTTTGTAATTAAAAATATTTTACGAGTCGTTGTACGAATTTTTCGGTTAAAATATGCGCGGTTTTGTTTATTGTCGAATCAAATGCAAATTTGATAATAAAAAATTGTCTCGGGTTTACCGATTTTAATTTGTAGAATTTACCGTACGCGAAACGCGTTTTTTAATAATTCCCTTTCTCCTTCTTCAAAACTAATTAATAACGCGATTCGTCCATCGATCGTTTTATTATTACAACGATATTAACGACCGAAACGTTTTTAAGTATATCTTTCGCGTTTATTTTGTTTTAAAATTGAAACGCCCTTTCGTTCATAATAATTCTCTTTACCGACCTCGAAAACCGTAATTTATTTATTTTTCGAAATCCGATTTATTTATTCGTCGATTACCGTTCGAGATAATATTTTTAAATTGCCGGTTTTACGATCTTTAATTTTAAAAATACCGTACGTGTGTAACTTACTAGCTGAAGTAGTAGCCCGTCGTCTGTTTACTCTCCGCGGGAGAAATGTATATTCGGTTTTTTCAACTTCAAGTGAGATAGAATGTTGGCACTGTACAGACACTGTACGATGTACAATTTTGTTCGGAATTGTTTCGGACAAACGAACGTTTTAATTACAGCGATGTTGTTCCATTGGACTGTTGCGAAAACGACGGAGAAAAACTCGTTTTTATTTACGAACATTTATCTACGATTTCGGTTTCGTTATGAAGTGTCCATACGGCGTCGCGATCGAAACAAATAATTGTGTTTAATACGTCGTTCGCCGCGAAAAGAATTGATCGAATAACCAAATTCGCGCTTAGGTTCGTCGTTATGTTTAACGTTTTCTAATCGCGAATTACGTTTATACCGAAATCAAACGTAAAACAGAAACGATTATATATTCGTCTATACGAAAAATACCTATAATATATTAACGAAAATATCTTCGTATATTTCTGCGACATAAAAATACTAAAACGTTACAGCGTACAACAAATACTTGGTTCGATAATTATTCAGACTTGTTTCGTATTCTTCTTCGATATAGACGTTAATATTTGTTCAAATACGAATTGAACTCGCTTTTATCGTCGGTGATTCCTAAACGATATTATTCTTAATAGAATTTTCGTAAATTTTTGTTCGTTTACGTTTACAAACCTATTGTTCGTTTGTAACGCAACTCTAAAATTCCAAAATTTGTTTATATATTTCACCCGTCTTGTTTCAATACGGTTAAACGTCTGATTAATTACAAACGTTTCGACTTCCAATAAATTTAAACAATTGAAACCATCAGTACAACTTGTATTAATATACTCAATTTACTACCAAATTTGGACCAACAACTAACAACAACTATAATAATTGTTTCCTTCTAGTGTCTTGTCTATCAGTCGCAAAATGTTCATTTTGAATTTCCAGTCCAACCATAATAACGTGTATAATAATAATAATAATAATAAAGAGAGTAATAAGAACGAGAATAATTATAAGTCGTTTGGTTTAATCGTTTCGGTAATAAAAATGACTAACGGGTGACGATAGTAAGCGAACGTTTCGTGATTTAAGAAATATTTATAAAAAATTTTTACAACGAGCGTGTGGCGAGAATAAAGTTAAATTTAAGAGTAATAAATATTCGTAAATAATAAAAGGAAAAAAGTGTAGAGATTTATGGAATTTGGTTACGGTTTTTGACAACTGCGCTTACACAATATCTATATATAGATAAGTCGATTATATAAGGGGAAAAAAAATGTTAGAATTTCGTAGAAAATCAATAATGACAAGTATTATGTTGCCAGAGGACGTCAAGCACACAAAAGCCAATGAAATCACGTGTAACTTTTTCTAAATATTTTAACATTATAGTAAGCCGGGATACGATATATGACGCGGTTCTAAAAAGTAAATCGAATAACAACGTCGATAGTTTCTCGTGGATTTTTATTTTCGACATTGGATAACGCGCATGTGTATATATGTATATATAGTGATCAAATATGTTAGAAATAACGTAAGTCGTGTTTGGTATCATACGCGTTGTACGATTTCAAATTCTATAAATGATCGACGGACGAATTTCTAAATCACTTTTTTGTTTTCAAGACCACCGCGCGTCGATCATAAAATATGTACGACAAATGTACGCGTGTACGGGTGAAAAGTGCCCCATTTTGGTGTCCGCGGCACGTGCGTGTAAATATTGTAATCAACGTTCCGTTTTTATTTCCGTTCGAACAGTGTTCTGTTTTTATGTTACACGACAGGTTGAAAAACTAAAGGCGCCGCGTGAACGACGTTTTACTCGAACGTCGCGTACGTTACCACCGTTTTCGCAAACGTTGCTGATCTGACTAAAAACGCGAGAGAAAACGTTCAAAAACGTCAAACGTGGCGCGTGATTTTTCGGGTAAAATTTGAATAATATTCGCGGGGTCGTTAAACGTTTTTATGTACATTAAAAATGCGAAATCTCACCAAGCTTTCGATAAAATTATGCATTTCGACGTCCGCAGCGAAAAACGTACGTGGTTTTGAAATTACAGTTGAAAAAAACCGTCCGTTCGTGTCGTTATTATTATTTTTTTTAATATTCTTAACGTGCACACGCTGTATATACGAGCATATCGTATACGTATTTATTGTACGTACGAAAGAAAAAAATGAATCGAAAACCTTTCTGGCCGTTGTTGAAGAACAATCGACAAAAATAAACGAATTTTGTAATTTTTTTTTTTTTTTTGGGGGGGGGGGAAAAAAA
>JAIPRN010002961.1:0-25219 GCA_025469175.1 Geopemphigus sp. TES_GeoC_2020 | reverse complement strand
AAAAAAAAAAAAAAAAAAAAAAAAAAAAAATGTTCGAACATTTTTCCGTTTGCGTCCTTTTTTTTTTTTTATAAACGGTTTCTAAGCGAAATTCGCGCCGGGCCCGTAACTCCTTTATAAACACTTATAAAATAATTCGAAACGTCCGTACGTTGAACGTTTTCCCGAACAATTTTTAAGTACCCGTACATACATTACAGTTACACGGTTTATGCAATATACAGCTGGCGATAAATATACGCGCGCCGATTCGCGTCTGTTTCGGTCGTTAATATTTCGGATCGTGATTAATTATGTGAAACGAATAAATTGTATACATTGTCGAACGATCGACATACTAAACTCACGCTTACGATTACGTATTTACTAATTTACGAACGCGTAACATATTATTGGCACGTCACCGACGTCCATGTTAGGTCGTTACCTGTATCGCGTTTGCCGGGCTATACGTTTAGACGGTAGAATACGTTTAATAATAGCGACCGTCGTTTGTGCCAGGACTCGAAGATTAGTATCAATTTGAACTGGAATAAAATGGACCCAATGCCTAGGTACGAAGATCCGACAAACAATCACGGCACCAAATGCGCCGGGGAAATCGCGATGGCCGCGAATAATACCAAGTGCGGCGTAGGCGTCGCTTACAACGCGAAAGTAGGAGGTTGGTACAAATGGAACGGGTCTCCGTTTTAGCGTAATATGCACGTACCATTACCGCGGAACGGTCAGCGTATCGTTGACACGAGGTAAAATCGAATTACATTTTATTACGCCACGGGCCTCCTAAATGTCGTTTAAACGGGAAACGATAATTATGGTCGCCGACAGTCGTCCGCACAGGTCGGCCGACGTTTTTGACGATCGGTTCGTAACTTTTCTAGTAATTACGCGCCTAAACGTACATCAATCGTGTAGGTATTGTATTATTGGACGGCAAAACGGACGACGAGATGGAAGCCAGAGCTTTATTGTACGCGAACACGTTGGTGGACATATACAGCGGGTCGTGGGGACCTCTGGACAACGGGCAAACGGTGGACGGGCCAGGCGTGATGGCGCAAATGGCGTTTGAAATCGGAGCGACTAAGGTGAGCGATACGACCCAAAGGTCGTTTAATCGACGAATCTGCCGACAGAAATACCGTTTAAACACGTTACGTTTGAAGAATTTTACGCGCGAATAATATAAACTTGTCGAGAAATCCGCGTTGTCGAAGGCCACGGACCGTGTACCGGAGGGTGGAAAATCGGCTTTAAACAAGAAGCCGACGACGCGTTTAAGGTTTTCGTCCGTCGAGTTTTCCGTTTTAACGTCGTTTTTCTAAATATGAACGCCGTACGATCCTCGCCATTAAGTACAACCGCGTTATATCTAATTTCGTTAAAACGCGAGCGAATTTTTCCCACGTAGAAATATCCATCGAGCTGGAATTATCGACGTTTATTCTACCGACGTCGTACGATTTTACAATTTGGTTACGTTTTCCGGCCGCGAATAATCCGTTCCACGGCAACAATACGCGCTTTTACGAGTGTGCTTAATGTCTCCGTAGAATGTTTCGCGAAATATAATTTGCGCGGATTCCCACGTACCGGATGTACCGACGGAGATCCGTCAACTAACTTTGGTTCCATTCGATACCTCGAAATTTCGCTTTCTTCGTATAACAATGGTTACACCGCCGCGAGTTTACGACCATATTTGCAATTCGCTTTCGGTTACCGGACAATCGAAACGAAATATTTCGTCCTAATCGTTTCGATATTAGTTCGGGACAGCCATTTTGTAAACATGGATCCTAGAAAACGTACGTACACGCGCCGTACGTACGTCTACGGATGTAAATATTCGACGAATTCATTACGAATTTAGTATACGTAACTGAAATTGGCGCGATAGAAATATTTTACGTACCAACGAAGTCACCGGCATCGCGCGACATTTGTACGGCGCGTTGTCGTTTACAATATTAGTTTATAACATCATTCGCGAACCAAACTCGTATCGTTCGGTACCATAACGAAACACCGAATGTTCCGGTTCGACGCCCTGTGTTAACGGTCAAACGCTAACGTTTTAATGAAGGAAATACGGGAAAATATTCGGTTATTATTTTTCGTCAATTCCGTGCCGTTTCGTTCGGACGGAACGCGATATTTATTTGACGTTTCGGTCAAAGACGGTTGTTTTCCCATCAAAACGTCGTTGAATTTCACTTTCGACGGCGATCACGCGCGTGTCCAGTTTACCGAATCCGACCACAATTACGTAACATTTAACCGATGCGGAGCCGGCCGTTAATCGAGGCGTAAGATGTAAGCGATTTTACAATACGATCTCAACGATAGGAGAGGGAGCAGGAAACGGATTTACGGGGGAAAAACTCGCGCCCTCTAATCGGATTCCGGTAACATTTTTATTTCGCGTTCGAAACGAGAGGACCTTTTACACGTCGAATCGCGGATTCCCCGGTTAACCGTTCAAATAATACCGGATTAGAGTATAGTAGGCGTATATCGACCCGTTTCGACCGGATACAGCCCATATTTTACGCGATCATTTAGATCCTGTCGGCCATTTACGGCGTATAATTTACGCGATCGTTTCGACGCAGGGACGCGCATGGTATTGTCCCAGGTGTCGAAAACGCGTAAACGGACGACCAACGGGACGGCGAAAAAGATTATTATCAGCGTCAACTTGATAATCAACTCGAGCATGTTTTACTCGCGTCAAGCCGCGGGTATTTAAACGAATTTACAGTAATTATATTAACATTTTAGCTGTTTATTTTTTACGATTCGTTTTCACATTTTCCCCCTGTTTTAAACGTCTATTTACGTATTTATGTGGAATTTATTTATTTATTCACCTAGAAATACGTCACGTATTCGGAGAGAATACCGTTCGGGATGGTTTCCATTTATGTCCCGTAAACAACGGCGAAAATGGAACTACGTTTTAGAAGGAGAGAGAGAGACAGGGAGCTCGATGTCTTCGGATTTAACTTTTTTTATAGTATAGTCTCTTAGAATTTCGAGAAACTCTTTCCATAAAAAAACATATTAAACCATACGTGCTACGTACTCAACAAACAAACGTAAACGGATTATTTATGAAAGATAAAAACGAATTTTTTTCGTTGGCTATAATAATTTTTATAGATATTGTAACTTGATTTCAATTATTTATGTAGCCGGATACGTATATTTCGTCATATCTATTTAATACTTGCCGTCATTGTCCCGGCGTCGCCCGTACTTAAAAGGTTATTGTGTTAGAGTAATTCGATATTATGATATAGGATATTTCGTCGGTCGACCGACGTTCTTCTTCCCTTAGACGTCTAGTTAAGTGAATAAAAACGAAACAAATAAAATTAAACGTCGTTCAGTGAGTAAACATTCGTAGTAACCAAAAAAGGTCGCATTTAAGAACCGTTCCGAAATATCTATTTGATATTTATTCATATCTATTTGAATACGTATAACAAATCGAGATGTTCGCTTTTGTTTCGGCGGTTTTTTTTAGACCGCTTATTCGACGACGTAAATATTTGTTCTGACGAATACGTGAGGTACGTGTGAAATCTTCGTTTTAAATTCGCTAGAAAATGGCGAATTTAATTAAATATAAAAAAAAAATGTACGGAAAACGTTTTCAGGACTCCTGAAAGTAACCGGAGGTGGTAAAAATGATTACGCGCATATTTTTAAGCGCAAGACCAATTTATCTGTGCTAAATTTGGTGTCGACCGGATAGGCAATTAAAAAAAAATGCCACGTCTAAACAAAAACTGACGTCGTATTTTATTATATATATATTTTTTTATAGTTGTTATTATTATTCAAGCCGAACACAATATTTATTGAAAACGCTTAAATTACAGAATTTATTTCAATTCATATACAAAGTTAGTTAAACAAAGTGCTAGAATCAAAATGTAAATGTATTGTTATTATTATTATTT
The DNA here is from genome assembly GCA_025469175.1 of Geopemphigus sp. TES_GeoC_2020. Taxonomy (NCBI): domain Eukaryota; kingdom Metazoa; phylum Arthropoda; class Insecta; order Hemiptera; family Aphididae; genus Geopemphigus; species Geopemphigus sp. TES_GeoC_2020. The sequence goes on along the minus strand of JAIPRN010002961.1, from coordinate 21,245 downwards.
AAGTAAAATGAACGATTAAAAAAAATTATTTTTAAACGAATAATATACCTAATCGACATTCGTATACGCGTATTTTATGTGGTATAATGATTGTTCGTGATTAGGGTTATGGGGAGGTGTTGTTAAGATTTTAGAGGAATTTTCCGATTTGCGTCACGGAACGATTTTCATTTATAATACGCGAGAACGTGTATGGACTTACATAGTTAATACGTTTTAGCCACTTCTCGAAGTAAAAATAATATGCCCTTACGTAACGAAACTAGGTAATTTGGTATATTGGTTAAATTGCGTATCCGAGATAGCCTCGTCGAATTTAAACGAATTAAAAGACTAATTTTATAAAGCTCGACGTTTACTACGTACATATTTGTTTCAGTCGTCACTTATTATTCATATATTCCTACTTTTTATCGTCTAAATTATTACCTATTCTTTCGGGTTCTGGAACGGAAAACCATTTTGTTCGCGAAAGACCCAAAAACGTACATTTTTATTTAATTTTTTATCGGGCGAAGTCAACCGTCGATTAATTACAAACAAACGAAAGACCGTCTCTCGCACCAACTTAACTTCATATCGATTGGTTTACTGGAAACGACGATAACGTCCGACGAAATGTGCTTAGGGTCGGAACGGTAAAGGTTCCATTTACGTGTTCGCGTCGGGCAACGGTCGCATTCAGTTCGACAATTGCGCCGCGGACGGTTACATCGGGAACATTCACACGATGGCCATCAGTAGCGTGACCAGGGAGGGCAGGGCGCCAGAGTACGCGGAGAGATGTGCCGGTGTCGTGGCCACCGCGTATTCCGGCGGGATTGACAACAAAGTGAAAATCGTAAGTGATCGTACGTATTATACATACCGTTAACGATTGACGATTAACGGTGTCCGTTAAAATTTCCGGCGCGAAGGCCGGCCACGGTTTAGATACGAATACGAAAAGACGGAATACGTTTACGTGTTCTTTTTTTTCTCGAAAATAACGTAAAAGTTACAACTCGAGCGCCGCTTTTGTCCGACGTCGTACGAACAAACCGGTTTTTAATATACCGCCGGTTCGATTGTGACTTTAACACCGAAACGTCGTCTTTGGCGTTTTTCCCCCGTTTAAGTTTCATCAACCCCCCCCCCAAATCGTATTTATTATTAGTTATAATATTCGTTCGCTCCCTCCAGGTTACGACGAATATCAATAACACGTGTACGTTTTCGCATACCGGCACGTCGGCCGCGGCGCCATTAGCCGCCGGGGTTATTGCTTTAGCGCTCGAAGCCAAGTGAGTTTTATTATTTTTAATATAATACGATACACGGAATAATATAACGATGATATTTGCGGATATATTTCGGACGCGGTTTTATATTTTTACGCCGTTGGAAATAAGTTGTATAACGATGTTCGAAGGTAATGTGTTTTTATAGGCGTTCGGAGTAAATAACGCACGATCTGCGATTTGAAATTCAGAATAGGACGGTAGACGTATTGATTTTCAAATCGTTCGTTTCGTTAGCCGTAAACTAATTCGGGATTACGTACAAATTGCGTTACGAACGGGGACGAATCAAACGGAAACACAAATCGAAATTACCCGATAACTTTCCGGAAAATCGCGACGCGTACCAGGGAAAAATCGCGATAAATTCGTACGTGTTTTGACGACGTTCGTCGTTTTGGGTACGCAGATTTCAAACGTTCACATTTCGTAAACATTACGTAATATTATGCACGTTTTCCATATATTCTACGAATACGGGCTAACGTCCTTTTTCTACGCGAAAGCCTATGCAATATAGATTTGCGTATTGTCCGAGTACGTCTTTTGAAAATACGGTAATTGTTTACGTTATTTTTCGTCACGTTTTATGTAATAATAAAACTGTAGCTCGTGTTCGAACGGAAATGAAGCGAAAACATTGTCCGTCGTTCAATATCGGCCGATCGTATCATGTACAATTCTATATATGAAACGTCCACATTGTGATCAAGTATCGTAATCACGTCGGTATTCGAATCAACAAGCTACACGAACGGTAGAATTTAATTAAATTTTCGAATTAAAAAAAAAAAATTAATAACGAACGCGGACGTCAAAATACACGCCCGCGCGCGTTCATCGAGTTGCCTATACGCTATTATAATTTTTACCGCCGCTTTTAGTACGATTATTATTATTATCGTTATCGTATACAACGCGCGTTACGTGTTTCGACGAAGGCCATTTATTTTCGCACGTATTTGGCCAGTATAGTCGGGAGTTGACCTGGAGGGATGTACATCATTTGTTGGCGAGAAATTGCGAAGCGGAGATTTTGCGGAACAATTCGGGTTGGTCTACTAACGCGGCCGGATTCCATTTTAATCCCCAGTTCGGATTCGGGCTGTTGAACGCTTATAAATTAGTGAACGACGCTATCGGTTGGCGTACCGTGCCGGAGAAAAGTATATGTGTCGTGAATTTCGACTTGAGGTACGTAACGGGCGCGTTAAATCCGATGCGTGTAACTTTGTTTTCACGTCGCCGCCTCTATAGAACTACGCGACGTTTATCGTTCATTTTTTCGTGTTTCAATTGTTCGTCGTCTTCGTCGACGGTTGAAAAATTGCGCATATTCAATAGGGTTTAACGGGCATAATGCCAAATCCACCACGGAAATACGCGCGGAACCACGATCGGACGGCCTAAATATCGTTTTTAATTTAAAAATTAATTAAACCTATTCGAAACTAAACTAAAATAACATTTTAAAACTAAACTAAAATTTAAAACGAATAAAAATCGTTAATTTTCGGGACGAATAAAAGTAAAAAATACGAAAGGTATTTCGTTGGCTTGTCAAAATCGGATCTTTACGAATTGACGTTCTTAACAAAACGTTCGAGTAAATCGTCATATTGTTGTTTATCGAACGAAAATCGCGCCAATTATATCACATAACGACGCAACGAATCCTAAATCTCTTAATGAAAATATATTTAAAATAATGGATACGATTAAACATTAATATTTTCATCCGGAAAATTGAAATTTACTTAAACGTAAATTATATCTATCAGCGTAATTTATTTTACCTTTATATTTACATAGAATATAGGTTTTAGGTAAACTAACTATGACCAACTTATCGTACCGTAATCCTAATGATGTTCGATAATAACTTCGTCTTTACAATATACGCAGCGAAAATCTATCGATTTATCTATTCGTTCGTTTGTTGCATTAGCGATTTCAATTCGAGCCGGAATAGTTATTATTCGATATTTCGCAAACGATATCGCGCGGTATCGTAAGATTCGTCTAATAAAATGTTCGTATATTCGCGTATTACGAATTCGGCCGTCCGCTAGAAAGTCAGCGAATATTCTGACGTTCGCGTGGTTCTTGGGTTGAATCCACCATTGCCGGATCAATAGGCGGAACTGATCGAATTGTCGGTACATTATTATCTAAAAGCGCGTCGTGCGGACACGATAAAGTTCAAACGTAACCGCAGGCTTAGGTAGAACCCGTAGTAATAGTTACTACGTGACGTCGCGTAACGATTATTGACTTCAGCAATGTATGCAAACGTTTCGACCGAATGGCGAACTTCCAGTCCGCGACAATCACGAACGGCTGTAACGGCCGCGTTAAATATTTGGAGCACGTGCAACTGTGCATGACCGTTCGGCACCCGTGGCGCGGCGTGATCGAAGTAGACCTGAGGTCGCCCAAAAGTGCGTATATAGCCCGCGACGGCGTAACCCGTTCAGCTATTGTACCCGCGTGTTCTCAGGCACCACGTGCAAAATGATGGAACCGAGGCCGTTAGATAAGTCGGACAAAGGATTTTTCCAGTGGAAGATTAAATCGTTGCAATTTTGGGGCGAGAATCCGTTCGGCGAGTGGACGGTTACCGTCAAGGACGAGGTAAAATCGAATACCACGGCTTAGGGTTTGAATTAATCGTAAAAATGGTGGAAACGCGACGGTTAGGATATCGGCGAGTTACGTACGCTATTACGCAGCGGGTACGTACACACCCATAAACGACTGAAATATAATCCCTTCAGACAGAGACAGTAATTAGCGTCTAAACTTTTTATTTTCATTTCGTGATTTCGTTTCGTTATTTTTAACAGGAACTTACTATAAATTGTCCGACGCTATATTGTTAGGCCGATAACGACGCGAATTCGTTTATATCGGGAAACGCAATTTATTATAAACAGTTAACGTTTAATAAAATTCTTATTTCTACGTCGAAAATGTTCGCCGTATTGTAATGTCGCGTAATTGGTTCGTTAAAGTATAAAAATTCGTATTAATAATAATAATAAAAATAATAATTATTATAATAATTACAACACAACGAAAAAAAAACAATAGCACTTGAAGTCGTACGTATTGTACCGCAAAAACGAAATTAATTTTACGACTAATTAATAAACATTATTTTTTGACGCTTAGGGGATAAACTTAAGTGGGTAATTTATTTCACGATCATTTAAAATACGTAATTTATATAGCTCGTACTTGGCTAATTTTTAATATTTTTTCAGACTTCTGATTTATTCTCCGGTCTAATTGGATCGGTAGAAAACCTCAAATTAATAATTCACGGAACAGACGAACATCCTTATTATCATAATTGAAAATCGAAATCAATTTTATTAGAACATTTTAAATGTTCTATACGCGTCCGTTATTAAAATATATTGTGCGAGTTAAGTATCCGAAACAAATAAAGCAAGTGCGTTTGTAAGTCGTCTCAAATCTCTCTCTCTCTATATATATATAGGTTAATATTTTTTAACGTACTAAACTTTCTTGGATTTTTCTTTTATATTTTAAAACAAGAATTTCGGATATTCGTAATCGAACAAATACAAACACTAATAGATAACGCTTTCTTCGGACTCTTCGCTATCAATATTAAATACGTTCGTTTTAAAAATAACTTTTAACGACGTATTTATTGTTAAAAAACTCGCGACGACGTCGCGCCGAATACGTCGTTTAATTAATAAATTAAACGCGTTATTCTAATTGAACGAATTTTGCGTAGACAATCGCAATACGCTATTAGAAAGTTGCGAAATAAATAACGTAGAGAGCGGCGACGTGACGTCTAAAAAATTGTGGCCAACCCCTTTTCGAAAGTAATAAACGAGCTTCTGAAATTGGCCGTAGAACTTGGGTGTGTTCGACATTTGGCGTATATTTTACTGGCTTTAAGAACGTTTACAACGGCGGTATTGTTGAATTTGAAATCGCGAAATTTCCACCCACAAAACGAATTATAACGTACAAATGTTAAAATTATTAAGCGGCAAAATGAAACGAATCGTTTTTAGTGACGATTATAGAAACTATAAAAAACAAATGATGTATTTACACGCGGTTTAATCGTTTTTTAAATTTGAAATCCTGTCGAATAAATTGTGACAAATATACGTATATATATAAACTCGACCGCGGTTCGAAATTACGGTGGACGCGTCGGAGTTAATAGAATATTACGCCGAGATCTCTATAAGCCTTCGACAATCGTAGGTACTTTACCTATTACGACGGTAATTGCGTACGTCGAGACGTTTAAAAACGTAATTCGAGTAACGGCGCGAAAGTAAATACCGTTCGACGAGTTACGTATTGAATTTTCTAAAACGAAGGCGTCCGCGTAATTATATAATAATTATTGGCGACCAATTTTTTTTTGTATAAAATAGGTGAAATTATATATTTCGGCGATTCGTGAATATTTACACGAACATAATTATATTATTAATTGTTTTCGATAATAATAATAACGATTAGCGATAGAAGAAATTATGGAAAAGTCGTACAAACGTCGAACAAAAATAACAGCTGCGTGGAGACGTAAATCCTTTATAGACTTTTTCAAATTTGGCGGATCCTCCCCCCTTCCACACACACACACGCACTCCAAATAAAATTAATATTCAACATTTTTACATATTACGGGAAACGATAAAATTATTCTATGTACGGAATGTACGCGCGTCGAACGGTACGAACACAATACGACGGTACGGGTCTAATTGTTCGCGTAAAAATTCGCGTTTACGAAAGAAACGCTCCTAGGCCGTTTATCGATTTTCGCCGAAACCCACGTGGTAAATATATTAATTATTTACGTTACGTTATTTTCGCGTGTATTATCACGGGAGTCGAATGAAACCGACACTGTCACGAATACGCTAATGACCGTCGCGTGGTTATTCGAATTACGTATACACACACACACACACAGAGTGGCCAAATGTATATACCAATCAAACGTCCTTGGATTGGTGTCTAACACTAGGCACGTATCGGCAAAAACGGACGGTTCACTGCGCGCGCGCGGACGGGTCCTAAAACGCGCCCAATTTAATATTAAACGAAATGTCAATGCGCGCGTTCGATGTTCCCGGGAAGCGAACGTTCATTTCGCGCGGGGTATCGGATACGACGAAGTAGCCGCCGTGCGGATATGGCGCGTTTCACGAAACTTGAAAATTCGAAAGTATTTCGCGCGGAACGACCAGAAACTAACGTGCCACTAAAGCTTCGGGAAAACGGTTTACGGACGTTTAACGAACAATCGTTAACGGCCACGCGAGAAACGATTTCGGGGCTCCCTACTACGGTTGTGTTCACGTTGCGAACAAATGGCGGCGAGCTACCGGACACGGGTACCCCAGAAACAAATAACGGATTAACGTCGTAATAGAAACGACAACTATACAGTGCGAGAGGGAGACGCGTCGTCGCGATTATGACGCATGAACACGAATTCGCCGACGTTATTTACCGGTCGTAGATATTTCTGGAACTCGACGACGGTTGTCTTTCGAAACCGAATTGCTCGCGATCAACACGTTCCGAACGCCGGATAGAAATAATCCGAGCTTTTTAATCCGCGGCCACGTGTCGTCGTTGCCGTAATATACTCTAAACCAGTTTGGTAATTGTATCGATATTAGAAGACAAATTCGCGGACTCCGCCGACTGCGGGAAACATTTCTAGAATCGTAGCCGCTACTTTCCGTAACTGCATTTTTTGTTGCTTTTGGTTATGTCGTATCGCGCACTTTGTTTCCGTTCAGCCCACGTACCGTTAAAACAATTACGTTTTACCGTTTAAAACCGATAATTGACGTATATTCGTCTTCGTCCAGTGTATGTCCGATAAATACATAAACACGTTCGGGATATATAACAGCAGCCTTCTTCATGCGATTTCCATTTGCTTACAATTGTATATACTAGACTACGTAGTCGTCGGCTCGAACAAACAAATTGTTAATAACGACATAGATAATACATTAGTTTGATCTGCCGAACGTCGCTTATAGTTAATTAAAACGATAAACAGTAAGCGCTAAAATTAATTTCGTCACGTCGCGTATTTTTAACAGGGCGATATATGTACCCAAAATATTGACGCGGCTAGTCCTAAATCCTCGGCGGAAGCTTTACTCTTCCCCTATATACATAACTTAAAAGTAAGTCGTAAGTAGCGAGCCTCGCACGCCCCTCACCGTCTTATGTACGCAATGCCAAACAACGACTATAGAGATCATACGGATTTGGACGAAACGTTTTGAAATATTTTTCATAATCAAACGTAATAACGAACATTTCGTACGGTTTAATTACAAAATACAATAGGATTAGGGGAGTGAAATATTGTTCGAATCGGCGTGCAGAAAAGGAAATCAAAAAGAAACTCGATTTTGTAAAACCGACGTTTCCCCTTTGTTTTGTTTAGAACTTAAAGTAGGTTACGCGTAAAAAGATAAGTCGATTCCGTTGTTTTCTTCTTTTTTCCCTTAAACAAAACACGTTTTGAACAAAATCCGTTTATTTCGGAAATAAACGGATTCAATTTTTCAAATTCGTTTAACTAAAATAAACGCAACATATTTCGCGTATTTTCGTAAAAATTATTTTAACGTATCGATTTACTCCAAATCCCTTCGTAACACAATTCAATCGCCTTTATTTCCCGAAAAATATAAATAATTTAAATTTCCTATCTTCTTTCCCGCCTATATTACGAACACCGTTATTCGAAAACGACGTATTATATGGGGCAAGTATTTCCCACCGAGGTTCGAGAAAACGTCCTAATTTAACGCGTTTTTTTTCCGTTTAGTTCGTAAATACATTTTTGTATTTTGTATGGATACGTACCTATGTTATAAACTCTACATATATTAATTTTCCGGTAGAAACTAGTGTTCAGAGTACGTAAATTACTTGTCGTATAATCGTCGTTCATTTCCCACAAACGTAAAAGGTAAACGCGTGTTTTGTAGCGATTGTTCGATATTGTAGTAATTCCGACTTGTACATTGCGGGATTGCTACGGGGTACAGTGTGTATCGCGGCGACCATGTACCGGATCGTGTTCGTCTCGACTGCGCGGACACGTGTTGAACGACCGAGTGTTTAACGGAACACATTTGAACTGAAACAATCGGCGTCCCATAATGACGATACGTCGTTTTATTTACCCGGTTAACCAACAACACGAAAACAATAACGATAATCAGTGGTACGTACTATGTTGAATTCGATTATGATTTCACGTACCCGACGAAAATATAATACGAGTCGATTAATTTAATACGGTTTTACTGGAATACGGACCCGTAATCGATCGTTACGGCGTTTTTCGTATATTCATTTTTTAAACAGTGTTATATAGGGTCGTAGTTTGTTTTCACAACACGCTCCCTACGTAACAAACGGCTAGTATTAATACGAAAACGACCACCTTCCGATAATATACGTGGTGGAATCGAGAAATGTATTGATTACAATAAAACGTTTAGTTTTACAACGCGTATTCGCTTCGGGATAATAACTTCAAATACGAACGCGACGTGATCAAATTATATTGCTTTCGTACACGTTTCGATAAATTTCGAACAGTTCGTCATTTTTGTACATTGATACGCGTACGTCCAACGTTTCAAAACGCCGTAGCAGAACACGTAAGATTTTCGGGTAAAAACGACTTCACCGTAATATAATAAATAGATTTATTTACAAGTAGGCGATTAAAATATACGAAATACGTTTATCGCGTATTAGAAATAATAATTTTACTTACGGGAACAAAACGAGACGAGTGGCTTACGTAATCTATTCGGTACAACAATATGGTGCCCATTCGGTTTTTCGTTACGAGTTATTCAATTACCTAATGAAGAAAATATTGTTTTCCGAAATGTTGAAAAGTTAAATATTAATGTAGGCTGGCTGACCTTTAACGGCTCTACGTTTACAAAGTTAAGTCGATGGTAAAAAATCAATACGAAAGTGACCTCGATATTATATAAAACGTGGACGACGACCAGCTCATTTGGGTAATGGTGATATATTGAAATTAGTACTGACCACGCTAAACGAAAAGAAAAACGTCCAATCACAATAAATATCGAATTCGGCATAAAGTGTTTTGGTCGGGCGAGAATTTCAGCGAGTAAATTACGTTTTTAAATTCGTTATTGAATTTTCATGTTCTCTGACGTTTCAAGGTGCGTTATAAGTAATCGCCAATTTATTATATTACAATTATAATATGCATATATACGCGTATTTCGCTAATGAAAATGCCTCTTATACAGAGACGGATTTCGAGGATAATTATCCCCGACGGAAATATCGACGTTATTAAAGTTATAAATTCGTTTTTTATATGACGCAAATTATTACGACGATAATATTTTCTGTCACTGTGCCGTCGAAACTCTGAAAATATTCTTACCCGCGTAATCAGTTAGACTACGATAGACAAAATATTCAGAAAATATCGTCGAAATTTCGATTCGAATTTGGCTTACCGACGATATTTAACGAAATTAATATCGTTTAAAAATATCGATATTTATATTCATCGGTTACGGTTTAGAAATACCGATTACGATTTCGACGTTAGTTCAATATATTGATTTCTAACGTTTTATTTGCGGGTATTGAAAATCGATTTTGAAATTGGTTTAAAGCCCGGGTATTATCGATTCTATAATATTATTCGTTTTAGATTCCGAGTGAAACGACGAAGAAATGTATTGGTTTTAAAACGATATTTTAAATTTTGCTCGTGAACGCTTTTTCGTGTACTTGAATAAACTCGTGTGTCCAGAAGAAAACTGTATATAATCAGTACTTCGTTTGACATTATTTTCGATTTTCCTAGTAGCTAAGTATAACTGAAGACAATCTGAAAATTCGCAAAAGAAAAAACGACATTGACTATTTTACATAATCGATTTGGACACCGACAATTTTCGTATATTTTTAACGTTCAAAATATTGTACAAGCTTATGCCTAATATTTTCGCATAATTTATCACGTTCATTAATTATAATAAACCACAGCCGTCGCATAGAATCGTTTTTCGAATACAACGATTTATCGCGGCTTCCGAATTCAAAATAATAAATAAACTCGTCTGAACGTCCGACGTTTAAACCGACATCCATAGTGGGCGCGATACGCTTATATTTTTAAAAAAAGTTTTCGTTTGGTCCGTGAATAATTGTTCGTGCCGGAGTAGCGCTCGGATAATCTTGATATCCGTTACGTTCCGGTAACAAATTGTATCTAGTCGGTACTTCGTTGACATATTTTCAGGTTTCCCAGTAGTTTGCTTAAACACGATTAAAAACAATCGCAACAACAAAAAAAAAAAACCTTCGATAAATTCGTCGGCGTATTCCATTACGTCCGATAATGTATAACGTTTTTCTCGCCGTTTCAGGTCCCTTACTTGGAGGTCGTAAGTCGAATCGCGCGAATATAAAAGCCAATTCGTCGACGTTATTTATCGAAAAACCGCGAGAAATATTGCGAACACTTCGCGAGAAATTCCCGTAAATGGTCTAAATACATATTGGGAACGCGTTTTTAACGTATTCGTTAATTTGATTTGCCTTCTGTCGCGATTATTATTATTAAATACGATTTCCATTTAACGTTTACGTGTAATTTATCGTGCCCGGGTCCGGTATGTTTTATTACGATTGGCGAGGACGGTTTCGGTACTATATAAACGATAACGCGAATACAATCGCTATATACTATACAGTGTACCTCTGTATATATTCTACGCGCACGTTTATATATTTGTTATAATCGATTTCTCGGTTTGACCGTAGACGGTTATTAATTAGCTGCTTAGCTGGGCAATCGAGATAGTCGCCGAAAGGTAAAAACGACGGACTTGCCCGTCGGCCCGGGCTCGTTATTGATTATTCGCGTATACGATTATCGATTCGCCGGGTCTGGCGCAAAAAGTCCACAATTAAACCGTCTTAGTTGCCGTCACCTCGCTACATTTTCATATTCTTCCGTAAATATTGACGCGTTAATTATATACGCTCGGCGGCCAAACGGATTTCTGTCGCCGATCATAGGTCGGTTGTCGCAACGCGGTTGTCTATGTTTCGCCCGTAAATTCGTCGCCCACGTAGCTGTTCTCGTCCAATCGAATTCGGTAATCGGTAACGTACGACGTTCCTTCAAAACAATAACAGATTCGGCCGTAGACAATCACTACGTATTCGAAAATCGAATAACAAGCTGGTTGATCAGCCGCCGGATCAGTTGGATGGAAAGTTCATACGAACGATTTTCTAACAATGTTCGTTGTCGAACGTTCATACGATTCGTCGCGACGATAATTGCGATAAAGTTGTAATCATTTTCACGAAATTATCGGAACTGTCGAAACGTTTTCAAAACAAAATCAAACGTACAGACTTGTTACTGAAATTTGCTCGATAGCCGTTCAAAGCGATTCAGTTTTATAGAAGTGCCTCGGGGTTAGAAATATTTTTATTCCGACGTCCGATATAAATCGACATCGGTAGTGCCGATAAATTATTGAATAAACGTAAAAATCTCGCGATTCGCGACAATTCGCGCCCGAAGATTTAATACAGAAATACGTTCGGCCGAAAAGCGTCTGTATTTATTCCATACGTCGATTGCATCGGTCATAAACGCGATGGCGAATTTATGGACCACGAGGTGGTTTCGATAAATTCGCCAACGTCGTTTTTAACGGGAAACAATTCAGACGACGATTTTATCGAATTGACCAGACACGGCGAATGTGACGAGAAAGTTTCGAAAATAACTATAAGAGATGGAAATAAACGACGATGGGACGTAATATTTGAAGACGCGTATAGGATAGAGACGGTTAAACAATAGGCACAACGATGGGACAACACCGTTAGTTGACGATAGGATAAATATTTGTAAACTTTGTTGAAACCTATATTTTCATACCGAATTCGTTTACACGCGCGAACGTATTAAATATGGGAAGGGACGTCAACGAGTTTCGTACCGCCCCGCCGTCACGGTGTTCGGGAAGGTATTTTTTGACGGGACGGTCGTCGGACGACGCGACGGATTTCGAGTGCCGCCGAAAATTCGTGTACCGCCCGGACGGCCGTACAAAGATACCGGTAAGTTAGGGACGGCGACGAACCGAATCCTCCGGTGTGGGCCGCGAACGTATATACTCTGGCGGAATTTTCGAAAACACCGATCGACGGTTTACTGTTGGTCGGCCGCGACGTATATTAGTTTATACGGTCGCGGTCTATTTATAATGAATACTATATAACGCGGCGACTTTTGTTTACGGATCGACGGATTTTGTTTACCGCGTACACTAGCAGCATCACGCGCACTCGGTAACGGTTCGTTTATTCCGCTGCGGCAACTTCTGTTTTCCATAAGCGTCATTAGAAAATGTCGAGCCCTCTTACTTATATGTATATACGTACGTACGTATTTATATTTAAACCAATTCGCCGACTGTATTTATCGGATTTATTTTCGGTAATATATATTATTCGTTCGACACTCGATACCTATTTTCGTTTCGATTTCGGACCTCGGGTTGTCGTATTATTGAACATGATCCGTCGCATTCCCGAGTATGGTCCGTATAGTCGCGTTCAATTGAGAACTACCGCATACATTTTGGCCGTTTCGATTTTTGGAAATTTCCGAATCGGTCCGCGTTAATATACGTCTTTTCTAAAAAGAAAAAATTATTTACCTTATAATCCGACTTATCCGGATTTATTTTTATATAATACGTCCTGTGAATACGAGGTCTGCCCATAATTTGATTATCGAATACGATTTTTGTAACGCGTGTGTATGTATGTATATTTTATACGAGTCCCGATGTTCGACAGTCGCGAATTAATTTCAAAATGATCGTATCGTTTATGCGAATATCAACAACAGAAAAATTAAGGACGAAATTTTCGCCGAAAGCGCGTAGTAAAACTAATCTCACGATTATGTCGGAAGCACATACCTTGAATAATAAATATGCATACACTTTACAAAAGACGGAAAACGTTATTTAAACAATTTCCGCGCGTTTCAGAATTTTATGGAAATATTACGTACAATATTCGTCGAACGCTCGGGAAATTATTTAATACGCGAGAGATTGAAAATAATACGATAAAATAAATATGTCTTTTACTTAAGTAATTTCGTTTATACGTAACCAGACATCGGTAAGGGATAGTGTGCTAGAAAATTGTTTACGTCGACGTTATTCTTCTTTTTCCGTTTTTTGTTAAAATATTATCTATTTATCGAGCAAAACGGAAACCGCGAAGCCATCGAATCCGTTCGGTTATTCATGAAAATACTATAATCACTACCTACGTAATTCGTTAAAAGTCGTTTAACTTTTCGGTAAATTAAATACCGCCGGCGTTTCGATAATATTGTTTTGAAGGGACCTAAACGCTTTTACCGTAATTTCGTAAATCGTTGAAAACGTTTTCATTACGGTTACCGTGTGTGACATTTACTCTACCCATTACGTTATTCGAGAATACTTGGGTAATGGTCATTTCAATTCGTACGTTTCGTTCCGACGGAATTCGCGAGACCCCGCGATTAGTTCCATTTTCATTTTATAAATATTTACCGTTATAACGGCTTCGTTACCGAGATTGACGGAGGCCGTTTCTATTCGAAACGTTAATGCGTCCAAAATAGACGCGCCTCGAATAGGTGAACGGTAAAAATTATTCCAAGTAAAAAAAACATCGACGAATTGTAATTATGATTATATGTTTCCGTATATGGACGTTTGTTATTCGAAAAATCGCGTCCGTCCCCCTGGGGACGTATTAATAGTTCTATAGATTTTTACCAAACTGAAATTTGGACGTGCCAAAGTTTCGTCAATTTGGCAAGCGGAGTGTCTTCGATTATTGTTTTTTTTATCGCCTTATAGTGGCGCCTTAACAATCTAAATAATAAGCCTCGAGGGTATTGAATTAATTTATTTTTTGAAAAGACTTTTTGGACAATGGAGTTATCAATTAATAATTAAATACTCGTTAAACGTATTATTGTCGAAATATATGGAGTAATCATTTCCATTTCACGAAAATAGCGTATTTCCGAATAATAAGAATTTTCAATATCTCATCGCGCGTTTTATGCAAACAGTATAATTTAAATAATTACTTTTGTTTGGAATAATAATATTTTTGCATATTTCCCTTAAATATGTTAATTATATACTGGGGTTAGTTTACCGTATTCATTGTATTCGATTTAAAACAGGACAGTTATATTTGTTTATATCTAAACAAGGAGCGAGCGTTTTTTTTTTTATTCCGTATACGAATTGTTAAGCCACGGTGAAATTTATTCAAAAATATATCGTCCGGCACTTTTATCTTACTAAATACGTACGGAACCAAACTTAATCAACGTCACTCGATAAACGTCTTTCCCGCGACTACTTTACGAAAGCAGTCCGTAAAATTGTCGACCGCGTTACTTTGAAAACGGTTATTTCGAGCGTATTCGTACCGAACTTTTCGTTAAATGTACTCCCGCGAATGCCGATCTCGCAAAATATAGATCGAAATACGTTACACCGGTCGCGACCGACACCTAGACGTAAAATAAAGCTCGCGCCCCTAAACTCGTTATTTCCTTTAATGGGCGGATCGCTTTCGCTTTTGGTCATAATAAAAATAAATCACTAAACGGATTAAGCGTAAAAGTACCGTGAACACGGATAATTTATTAGAACACATTACTTAATCCTATAGCAATACGTGCTGTAAAACGAGCGTTGCGGAACGACCAGACCGCTTAATGATATTTTACTATACAGCGACTTTCTTCTATAAATATATACGATAGTTAATAATAAAAAAAAAAAACAAAAACAAACGATCGGTTAAACACGATAATCATTTCAATGGAATCGTAAATCGAACGTATAAAACGTTTATATTATCGGGATAGAACAAATTAGCTTCGTGCGTTGTACGTCAGTTTTTTGGCACACAAATAGAAATCAATATATACGCGTATGTGCGTATAAAAATTAATCGGATTAATTACAATTAAATATTACAGTACGGTCTTCTTAGTTATATTACTATACTCGTGAATTCGTTTTTCTTATTTTAATAAATAACGATATCGATCGTTAGGTTGGCTTATATTATCTAGCTACTTTTGTTTTGAACTTCCGATTAAATTTTACTCGTAAATACAAATATTCATTTATTTGTATTTACGCGAGATTTCGTAAAATCGGAGTAATTTTTTATTTCCCCGAGAATTCCTTACTATAACTTCTTACAGTAGTCAATATTCAGCGGTGTAATTTTATTGTAATGTTCGTGTACGTTGTTGTTATCAGGTTCGGAATTAAGCATTTTCCACACCTAGGCACCGCGAAACCAGCGGTATATTACATCGTGTGGTCTACATTAATTAAAGTTAAACCGATTAAGTACATCGAATAAAAAACATCTCTTAATAATAAGGTAAGACGTGAATTTTATCCCAGACTTCCGAAACAGGTCGGCGTTATTATTTTTTGTCAAACCAACGTAATATCTTTGAACTAGGCCGGTGTGTTTGGAAGAATCGATAAATTTCGTAATTGAAAATTCGGAATATTCTCGTTTTCGTTGAAACGTTACGTTCCGTTATATGGCTGACGGTCGTTAGCAATCGTAACGATTTACGTAATCTTTATGTTTTGCACAACTAATGTCAGAGTCTACGTAGCTCATCCGTAAATTTGTCTCTTGTCGTTAATCGCGAAACGTTTTAAACATTGAATGAAATTCATACGACAGTCGCACCGTAGGTGGATTCCGGTTTCTAAGAAGTTCTTTTATACAACAAGGCAAATAATTTGTGTACAATCCCCTTCCCCGCCAACCAACGGATGTACCGCGTAAAACTTGTTTAGTATGATTACCGTCTGAAAAAGTGTTTATCGAACGACCAAATACAATGAAAAATTTTACGTCGTTGTAAGACAAATAGGTTCATTTTGTACGCTCAAAGTCTACAAGTATTAAATGGAAAACATTTCGTCGTAAAATAAAAATTACTTAGCGAAGTTTGAACAAAAAAATTTATCAATCGTTATCCCATTTATGAAAAAGTTTTATGTTTTCTACGAAGATCGTTAAATCCCTGTATAGAAAACGAGTAAGTATTCGTCGAGAAGACGACAAATAATGTAGGAAATGTCACGTAACTACATTTTTTTCGAGAATATATCTTATCTTATATGCATATAATTATCGAATCGATACATTCGACGAGTATTTCCTCTAGAATTGTAATAATAATAATTTAGGATAACTACGCAGTCGCTATTATGTAATTAGTGATTGTCGCAACGTGTAAACGATTTATTCCAATTAATTTGTCTTGACACGGTGTCGCCCGGAATATTTATTATAATATAATATACGCCGAAAGGTTGCGATTCAGAATCAGAGATATAATAATAAAAGTTGAACGTTACAAATTAATATTAGATTTCGTGTTCGAGAAACCGTACACGGTCGGCTTTATCAGTAAAAGCCGGCATAAAATGAAACCACCGAAAAGGTCTCTTTTTTTTTTAAAACCCCGAGACTCTTCGTTCGAATAATCGTTTTACGTACACGTATCGAAAATTTATCTCGCGATTCGAATAAATGTCGGCTTTCGATAATGGCGATTTGACATTAAATACGGTAGGTGTTTACGGGTCGTTTATACGTACGTATGTTGCGATAAACGTCGAAATGTTCCAAAATTTCGGTATTTTCCGAACGTAGATTATTATAAAGCGTAATCGAAGCCAGGAGTCCAACGCGACCGGTGAAAAGTCATCGTACAAGTGAATAGAAAAGCGGACAAAATCTGATTGTCGCACGAGGTATAGATATCGTTGGAAATTACATCAAGTAATAAACGATTATTATTATTGTTACGCAAACACGCTAGGGTAATTGTTGGTATTTAATAATCTATTTTACGAAATTTCTGAAATTTTAATGAACCAAAACTACAAACTTGTGTAACGATATAATGGTACCGATTACGTACGTAATTATTAGTAGTCGAACAAATATCAGGTTTTTTCGTTAAAAAGATAATAACGTTACAAAATCAGTTTCGTATTTTGACGACAAGTCGAACAAATTTCATTCGAAGGGATAAGCCGCCGTCGATATTGTCAGATCATTGGCTGGTCGATAATTATCTCGGTGGCAAATCGAGTAATATTATTCACGTAGGCTTGTAACCGTTTAACGCGCGAGATATTGGGCGACAGATAAACGGTGGACATTTAAGGGTGTTCAAATATGAACCGAGTGTACGAATGCGTCGTAACCGAACGTGTAATGGCGTGTGTGCCGCACGCGTACAACTGTATTGTTTTGGCGATTAACAGCCGTTACGAAAAACACGACGGAATCGCGCCAAATTGTTTTGCGGACGCCAGTGGTAGCGGCGGTTTTGGCCTATCGAAACGATTAAAATCGAAAGCGAACGAGCGTTTTTCTCTGTCGAATTCAACGGCAGGACGTAAACGAAACTCGGTTTTTTATTCGATTTTTTTCCACGGTGTTTCGTGCGGCGATTACGATCTTCAGATATGTGCGTATACAAAAATATTATAACGGGTAATTCGGGCCCGCGATTACGTCGTGTCAAGGAGTGGTGGCGGTGGGTGAGTGGGGGGGGGTAGAGAGATAACCGGACTGTAGATAACGGGGAAAAGTGGAGGAAGTCGACCGCGGTTCACCTATCGTTTTCAGACCTACCCCGCCCAACTTTTGCCCCGAACTTAACTCCCTGCCCCCCCCACCTCTCCCTGCCCCCTATCACTCCCTTCCACCACTTCGATCCCAGGAACAAGGGTCGGAATCACCGCCGACAGCACCGTCACCGCGCGGCCGTTTAATAGAGTTCGCTGATAGCGTCGTCGGCGTTACCGCCGCACCGGTACGCGCAACCCCCCCGGGGACACTCGCGCGAGCGACGTTCGCGAGTACGTTACGCGCGCGGCTCTACAGTGTTCCGGTACCGAATGCCCGTCGCGGTCGTCACTTCCGGTCGCGTTTCACTCGTACGGCGTGCGCGCGGGTTCGGCATATACGGTAATCCGCGTAAACGGGACGGCGCAAAAACCGTCGTCGCGACCGTACCAACGTAACCGGCCGACCGTCGCACATACCTACTCGTCGTACGCCGTTCGTCCAACACGCTCCGATCGCCGAACCGAAGTGAGTGATGATGAACGCGCGATTCGTCGTCGTCGATTATAATCGACGTTATTTATCGCCTCCAACGTCCGGACAACACGACCTTTGTCGCGTACGAGCGACGAAATCGATTCGCTTCGTCGTTTTTTTTTTTAAAAAGATAATAAAGAACTTTTCGTTCCTTTTGCGCCGTACAACAATTTTCGTCTGTTTTTTTAACACGAACCAATAGGGGAAGATGGTACGTTATACACATACACACGTGCGCGCGCTACCGCACACACACATACACACACCACGTGTATATATATAAGCGTCAATCAATCTGAT
The DNA here is from genome assembly GCA_025469175.1 of Geopemphigus sp. TES_GeoC_2020. Lineage (NCBI taxonomy): Eukaryota > Metazoa > Arthropoda > Insecta > Hemiptera > Aphididae > Geopemphigus > Geopemphigus sp. TES_GeoC_2020. Next base: position 2,325 of record JAIPRN010002961.1, on the reverse strand, counting down.
CGATGCTTTTGCGAGAGGTATTAATAAAATATTTTATTATTATACCTTACCGCGACTAAAAACGTCGGTAAAGGAGAACGTTGACGTTTGAATAGAGATCGCGAACAATGGAATTAATCGGTGGGATATATTTTTAAAAAATGAGCTTATACGAGCGTGTACATTAAACGGTCGAGCGCTTGAAACGAGTAATACGTGAACGAATATGTGGAATTTTGATTGGTACGGTAACCTATATCGGCACTACTGATGTAACGAACCGGTGTTATGTTCAGACGCCAATAATTACGTTTACGTTCGTTCTCAGGTATTACAATTTTATCTATATATACTTACGTATTTAGTTGTTTATTTACCCGATTTATATTATTATTTTTTCGTACGTATAATTCGACGGAGAAACCATACGACATCGCAAAAATATTCGAGCGAACGTCGAATTTTTATTAGAATCCCCTCCCCTCCTTCTCGTCCGATGAGTTAAATCGCTAACACCCACTTTTGGTGGTTTATTCAAATTTAGAAGAGACAATGCGTATGGATAATACCTGAAATCGTGGAATTCGCTAAATTGACGAATCGGACGTGCCGAAAATATTTTATAGCGAAATGTGTGGATAGATAAATGACAAATCAATCGCTATGATATTTACGATGTCGCGGTAGATGATTTATGGCCAATTTTGAGGAAATGCACGTCCGAAAATCTATGTAGTGTACGCGCTTACACGGTTAAAGTATACGAGGGTGTGTACGACGCTCGTAGTTGGAATCGACGGCGTATAAAAAAATTAATAATCGGTACAAAGAAATAGGAGGATATGGATAATTTGGTTTTTTATTCTACAACCAAAGTGAAAAGGAAATCAGAAATTGTCTATTATTAAAAAAATGTCCCAAAATAGCCGATCGCTATTTTCACAAAGAATAATTATATTATTATTTATTATTATTATCATTAATTACAATCGACGTACATTTTTAACGCGTAATACACAATTAATGATTGCCACGAACGTCAACTATACTTAATTTTTTTTTTTAGACAGACATTAATTTTAACCAGAGAAAAACAATTAAATTTTCTTAACATATTTACCAAGATAAGGTATAAATGCTGATTGTTTAGCGAGATAATTAATTTAGACATTAATTACCACGCTGGTTACGGAAAAACGAAACACGAAAAACTGGGACTTATGATTTTACCAAAATTAACGCCGACGGAAAATTGACACGTTGTTTCCATTTTTTACCTGGCTTTGAAATATATTTCGATATAGAATACGCGTATTTGTTTTAATTTCGGGAGGTGAAAATAATTTATATTCGTCCATCTCTGCTGTGCTCGATACGCTAAAAAACAACCCGACTTAAAAACAAAATAATTATCTAATTTACGTGTTTTACCCAAGAAATGAAAGTTTTTCGAAATATCTTTTGTCCGTAAAATATACCTATGTAGTGTAATAAGTCATACTCAACGAGTACGGCATTATTCTAGTTGAAGAATTAACAAAATCATTATATCGAAACAAAATATAAATAATAAAATATATTTAAAAAAAAAATACGAACGCTCTTACGACTTTTTTACGTTATTGAATAAATATTATTCGTTACATCCGATCGAATTAAAGTTAAAAATCAGAATAAGAATCCGAAGACAACTTTTCAAATGGCGTATTAACGTACTAAGTAATATAATTTGAATATTACGATAAGCATAAAGTAAAGTTTAAGTTATGAAAATATTAAATAACGAATTTTCGAAAAAAAAATCTGAAAATATATATTTGTTAATATAGAGCTAACTGCCGTTTATAAGAACATTTAAACTGAAATTAATTTACGAGTATTAAAATTAAAAAAAACTGGGATTTAGCGTTAGATTTTTATAAAAAAACCTAATAAAACGGAAAGTTAAATTAAAATTAAAAGTTTATGCTTCACTGGCTGTAGCTTGTTAGTGGTAAGATAAAATGATAAGATCGCAAAAAAGATACTAACCTCGAGAAATATATAATGAATCATATATCACTATAAATCCTATAGACGTAAAAATATTCGTACATAATAAAAGTTTTCCGAGATTAACGAAATCATATAAATTACACGCCTAATAACGGCCGATTTCGGTTCTGTAAAGAACTCGAAAACTTTTACGTCGTAAGAGCATTTAAATAATAATTCGAATAGATATTTTTCTAAATACTTTTCCCTATTTTTTTCGAACGCGTCGTACTTTTCAAAAGTGTTCGATACCGCGGCGTAACTGGTCGTTATTTATGATTCGCGAAAGTTCTACCGATTAGTGAATCGTTA
>JAIPRN010002960.1:0-25225 GCA_025469175.1 Geopemphigus sp. TES_GeoC_2020 | reverse complement strand
TTATAATTTTTGGTTTTAATATTTTTATTTAACAATAAACAATAAATATAATCCATTAATAATAAATTAAATATTATATAATAAATGTAATATATATTATTATGTATAGTATATAACTCAATTTAACCGAATTCATTCAATTTTTAAACGGTAACAGTATAAAATAAATATTTATCTTCAAAATATTTCATGTATAAAAGTTAGGTATTATAAATATATCTTATTAAATTCAATTAAAATTTTGTTTTAAAACATTTAAAAAATTTTACCAAAATAAATTTTACCAACCTAAATGCCTTATATAATTTATTATTTTATATTATTCATTTATATTTCAATTTTTAATTAACTCAGTAATATATTTATTTTTCTATTTTAATAACTGGTCAAAAAAACTTAAACAAAATGATTAAAATATTATAATTTTTGGTTTTAATATTTTTATTTAACAATAAACAATAAATATAATCCATTAATAATAAATTAAATATTATATAATAAATGTAATATATATTATTATGTATAGTATATAACTCGATTTAACCGAATTCATTCAATTTTTTAACGATAACGGTATAAAATAAATATTTATCTTCAAAATATTTCATGTATAAAAGGTAGGTATTATAAATATATCTTATTAAATTCAATTAAAATTTTGTTTTAAAACATTTAAAAAATTTTTCTAAAATTAACCAATAAAGTTAACTAACAATTTTTTAATATTCATTCTACGCAATAATATATGAACCAAGTTTATAGATAATTAGTTGATATAGTTATTTATTTATAAATCTATAAAAGAGCACTCAAATTGCATTTGTGTATATATAAGTAAACAAATCTAATATTTGAAAATATTAATCAAAACTAGTACCTACTCGAAAAGTCAGAATGGTTGTGAATGTAGCTTTAGTTCGTTATAATTTCAAATTCACCGTTTTTTTTTGGAAAAACAAATTATATACAATATGTTCAATACACTGCTTTCTGTTATTTCGAAAAATATATGCAAAAGAAGAAAAGAGACCTTTGGCCATAAATAGAAAATAGTCTAAATAGTTATGCACTAAGATATAAAGTATGTATTACCTTAAAATTTAAAAAATATAATTTTTTTACGAAATATAATATATATTTTGTTAAATGATTTATACGTAATATACAGTGTGCGTATGCAGTATGTCATAGGGCAAAAACAATACCAGGATGTTAGTTTAAATTATAATTACAAATGGGGCCATTTGTATTACACATATAATTTTGTATCGAGTTCATTTACTAGAATTACCAAACATAATTTTATGATTTATTTAAAAGTAAAGAATATTAAAAAAAAGAAAATTACTATAAATAATAAAAATAAATAAAACTTATAATTAGTTTTCGTCAGGTAGTTAATTTAATAATGAAAAAAAATGAACATTAAAAAAACAAAAATTCGTTAGTCACTAAGGCCAGTTGTAGGCAATAAACATAATAATTTCGAAGATGAAGAACTATTATAGAACTGTTATAGTAGAACTATTATTGTTAAAACGTCGATTTATACATCGAATACGGAACACTGCATAACCGAGCACCGTGTAACTGAATCAAATTGGCCACAAAAATTCGAAAACAATAATTGAATCAAAGAAATTATCAATACTACTTTATTCGTACCACATTATATTATAGTTCATAGATTCGTATTAAATTCGATAAAAGTATAACGTATTTCCATAGTTTTTATCTTTTCGCTTACTTCTTTAATAATGATGAAAAATAAGTGATTTAAGTACGTACTCATCGAGAAAATTATATACATGACATAAACCGCGTAATAGAAATTTGAATTAATCTACATATAATTATTCAAAATTCTTCAAAAACAAGGTCGTTAATCGAGCAGCACTGTCAAAGCTTTAGACACCTCATTTCAAATCATTTTAGTATCGCGATTTTTTTTTTATGAATTTTGATATTCAATGGTTTAGTTTTTTGTAAAATAGTGGCGTGTGTTAAATGCTATTTATTTAAACATTAATAACGTTATAAACTATTATAAATACTGTGTATTCCATGTATTAAAGTAGTAAAGCGTTGTATTTTAATTTGACTTTTATTATATTTTTATATTTTTCGGCAAATGTACGTATATATTTTTCGATTAATTTTTACTTAAAACGTTTTACAATAATTTTTTTATTGTTACGTATAATTCGACTAATTTAGTTTGGAATAATTGCATGTACAACAATATGATATCAAATCAAAACAAATCACACCATATTAATCAAAATGGTAATAATTTAATGTTTATTTACATAAATAAATAATACATATTACGTATTTTTTCTTGTTATTTAAGTGTATACCGATAGGACAAAAAAGTACGAAGACGCATACCGTCGATCTTTAGACGATCCTGAAGGTTTTTGGGCTGAAGTTGGTGCTGTAGTTAATTGGTATAAACCATGGGATAAAGTTTTAGACAATAATGCTCAACCGTTAACTGAATGGCAAGTATTAATATTTAATAACACTCAAATATTTAAAAATATTAGTCGTGTAAATTAAAATTGTTATAAGTATTGAATATTTACGTCAGTTTTCTCAAATTAAAATTAAGTATGTTTAATAGGGTACTAATTATGATATTTAATAGGGGTTCACATTTTGGTATAAACGCATATTACTTCAAAGTAATAATGATTTCATTAAACAACGATACACGTTAATAACGTATTATTATCGTATTTATGCAAATATTAATTTTGTAAGGAAATTAAACTGGTGATATTATTATATGTATTATATACTATGTATTTTTAAACAATAATTAAACATACTAAATACACAAGACATTATCGAATCAAGGTTTATATAATTATATTCAATTTTAATGATATTTTAATAAAATAAAAAATTAAATAACTAGTAAATTTATTAAAATTACTATTTTGGTATAAAAGTTAAATTAGAGAAATAAGATAACGAACGAAATTCGCTTTGACGATTTTTAATGTAATGATCGTGAAATAATTTATAACAGCGAACACAGAAAAATAAAATAAAATATGTATTTTACTTTTGTTTTAAATTATAAATGTTTATAGAAAATTAGAATCCTTCGTGTTTTTTTACATTTTTTGAAATCTGAGTACCAAGTTTAATACTATTGAATTATATTAAGCATATCTAATATATTATCAGTATGTATTTTTTATTATGTAATTTTTTTATGTACGTCACATTATTTTATAATTTTAACAAATAGTTATTAAATGATTTTTAAAAAAATTATCATAAAATATCACGATTCATGGTTTTGGTTTAATTAAATATTATAATTTTCCGGTTAAAATTTATTGTTTTAGTACTCAATTTTTAAAAATGTCTAAAATATACCTTAAAATACATAAATTTAAAAATAAATTGAAATATACAAAATAACATTATACGTATAGATTAATTAGGTTATGAACTAAGTATTGATATAAATTAGCTATTTTTTCCAACCAATGAAAAATCGTAAAATTTAATAAATATTTATCTAAAGATATCGTTTGGGTTGACAATTTATGAAATACTACGAATAAAAATTATGGTCGTAAAAAATTTCCATTTTTTTAGCTTGCCTTAAGTGAAAATGTTTTTATCATTAAAATCTATTCTGAACAGAATACTTAGTTAGAACACATTACTATACAGTATTTGTACACCATATTTTTAATTTTAATTTTTAATAAAAAATTCACTTAAGATTTTCAAGAAATTTTAGTTATATAATTAAAGAATAAATGAGTCTATTATTTTTTAAATTATTATTTTGTAATTGACACCTAAAATAAATTTGTGATATGTATTTTTATTAATTTAATCAGAAATGATTATTTTCTAAATTTTAGGTTTGTCGGTGGTGAAATAAATGCATGTTACAATGCAGTTGATCGCCATATCAAGGCGGGTAAGGGTAAAAAAGTTGCCTTGATTCATGATAGCCCTGTGACTAAATCTGTGACTAGATTGACATACGAAGAACTCTATGAAAAGGTTTCTATTTTCAGATTAATCATAACTAAGAATTATAAATAATTAATGGTTTAAATATATAATTATTTTATTTTAAGGTATCATTATTAGCGGGTGCATTAGTCAACTTAGGTGTAGTAAAAGGTGATCGTATTTTAATTTATATGCCACTTATACCTGAATCCATAATTTCAATGCTGGCTATTGTTCGCATTGGAGCCATTCATTCAGTGGTTTTTGGAGGTAAGCTGAAATATTTTTTGACATTAAAATTTTTAGTATTTTATTTTACTCAGTTTATATAATTAATTTGATTTACATAATTTTTTGTTGTATTTGTATTCCTTAAAATAATATTTTATCGCTAATTTAATAATTAACTATTTTGTACGAATTTATTAAGAATTTATTTATTGACTACTATATAAAGTAAAACAAATCATTTTCTTTAAATTTAAATCTATCTAGGTTGTAATTCTATTAAACCAATAAATTTCATTTTCTGACATTAATTAAAATATTTCGCGTTGTTGTATTTGTCCGTTTACTGTTAATTAAAAATGGTAAAAAATATGTATTGGAAAAATGTTATTAAAAAAATTCAGTTAGTATAATCAGAGTTATTAAGTATAAAATAAAAAAAACGTTCTTGAATCGAAAAGATAAAATGATATTATCGATACAACTTATTTTCACTAAATAGAACTTAAAAAATATATATAGAAAATGAAGATAATTCTGAAAGATTCACGGACGATAAGAATTAAAATTAAAAGTATAATTACAAAAATGCGTTTATGTAAAATAATTAAATACTTAGACGAGATAAAGAATTAATATCGGAAGTTCAAATTTTTAAATATTTAATTTCACTTCATTTTATTAAAGAATAAAAAAATCGTCGTAGTTTTATGGAATTATATTTGTATATGTGGTGTTATGTAGGATTTGCAGCTCGTGAACTCTGTGCGCGTATAGATCACGCTGCTCCTAAAATTATAATAGCTGCTAATTGCGGAATTGAACCAAACAAAATAGTAAAGTAATTAAAAAATCACAATTTATAATCCATTGATTAAACAAATAGAACAGAAAACAATTAATTTTCATATTTTATTTATTTTAGATACAAAGATATTCTGAATGCTGCTCTGGATCGAGCTACGGAAAAACCTAAACATTGTATTATATTCCAAAGACCAAACATGGAACCTTCGCCGTTAACACCAGAAATCGATATACTTTGGTCAGATGCATTATCTACAGCTAAACATCAATCATGTGTGCCCGTCGAAGCAAATCATCCTCTATATATATTGTACACTTCAGGCACCACGGGTATGAACAATATATTTGTTTTAAATAACATTATGAATAATGTACGTTTAAATGTTTGAAGACGTTGATTAAAAAACCATACATACGTTTAATCATTTATTATGTAATAATAAAAAACATTATCTCTATTAACATTTCTTAATTTTTGGGTTAAAATTTTCTCTACAATAACACTTTTTTGTTATACTTATTGGTGTATCGATTAACATATCTATTTAATTACACGAAAGTGTTATTGTAATTCTTTTAAAACAAATATAATGTAATTATGTAAACGAGTACCGAATTCGAAAAATGTAAAATTCAAAAATTTTATTATGATACGTTTTTTTTAATATGGATAGATTATTCAAAAGATTATTAGAAAATAGAAAATTTTATTTAAGTTTTATTTTTAATTTGTTTTATATTCAAAATATATTCAAAATTTATTAAAACATTTATTTTATTTTTGGAATATTTTAATAAAAAATGTATATACTATTGCAAAATACTAATTTGATTAAATTTGTTTCTATGGAAAGATTCCATTTATATGTTTTTTGTAGAAAACGCGTTTTTTTTATTTATTTCTTTGTACTATTCAATCTTGACCATTTGTTGATAAATCAAACTTTGCTTAGAATATTTTTTTTTAAACACTATGGCTCAAAACTAAAAATAATAATACAACTCCGATTTACGCTTAAACGAAAATATTTTTAACGTTCTTTATACGTTTATATTTATTAACTTTTATTTGATATTTATTTATAAGTCGTACGTAGTATGAAAGCGAGTTTCAAAGTTTTTTTCGCTTGCTTTATTTATATATAATTAATGTAAAAGGACGAATCAGTGATTTTCGGTTTATATTATTATTAAAATTAATATTATTTTTTTTTAGATAAACCTAAAGGAATTGTTAGACCAACTGGTGGGCATATTGCCACACTATGTTGGACAATGAGTTGCATTTATGGTATGACGGGAGATGACGTTTGGTGGACTGCGTCTGATATGGGTTGGGTAGTCGGACATTCATATATATGTTATGGTCCACTATGTGCAGGACTCACATCAGTCATGTATGAAGGTAAACCGGAAAGGACACCTGACCCTGGGCAATATTTTAGGTAAATTTATTTGAAATTAAGTATAATTAAATTTAGTTTCGATAAAAAACTAAAATTATTGTACTGTAATGTCTAGTAAAATTTTTATTTGTCTTGACACGGGTTTTAAACTTTATTTGAATAGCCATATATCATAATATTATTGTCAATATAACTTTTTGAATTTTATTTATTTTGTAGATACGATTTAATAGAAAAAACCACATTCGTATAAATTTTATTTTACAATGCGTGAGAAATTACATAAAACTCTACAAAAAAATTTTAATTTAAAAATAATCATCTATAGGTTATACTTTGAATGTGTGCTTAACGTTAGATTGAGTTAATTTAATGCGACGTATTTTTAATTATTGTATTTTAGGTTTTATTTGAATAATACTGGTAATAATAATAATAATAACGAGAAACACTCGCAATTAAAATTAATTATATTAATTATTTTAACGTAAAATATAAAATAAAGAAAAAATATTCTATATTATCATATTATTTCTAGATAGCGAACGAATAGCACATTCTTGCAATTAATTTTATAAACCGTAAAATGTGAAACTACAACTGTTAAATTTAAACGTTAAAGTTTAATATAATTTATTCGGAGATATGCTCGCATAATTCTAAAATAAGCAATTGCACGATTCATAAAATATGCAGGTCATTTGTTCGTTTCATAAAATTGAACAATTTTGTGTTTGCGGCAAAAATTTTTATATACTACGTATAAACAATTTATAAAATATTTAGTAAAATTTAAATAATATTTGTGCACTTAGAGTGATTCAAGATCATAAAGTGAATGGATTGTTTACGGCACCAACTGCATTAAGGGTTATAAAAAGAGAAGATCCATATTTAAAATACGGCAGTAAATATAACACTAAATCGTAAGTTTATTATAGATAATTATCATATTTGTTAATAAATTTATATTTTACTTTCAGGCTGAGAACTCTATTTGTAGCGGGAGAACATTGTGATCATGAAACGTTGGAATGGGCAGGAAAAGCATTGAATGTACGATAAAACAACAGTATTTATAGTATTAGAATTATTATAAAATTGATTGAAGTTATAAATATATATTTTCAAATTCGCGACTGCTAAATTATATTTTTAATTACAAAATTGTATATTTGAATCGAAATTAATTTATTATAAGTTTTATATAGTTGTTTAGGCAGTTCAGTCGAGTGATTTTTAATAACGTATTTTATTATTCACGTTTTAAATTCTTATTAAGTATGTAATATGTAAGTTTACGTGGAAATTGTGAGAATTAAATGTCGATTTTATTGAAATTCATATTTAATATTTATACGTACGGTTTAAAACGTTTGAAATAATTATCGATTTAAAAATTGTTCGATTGTTTTTTTTTTGAATAGCTACATTACGTAACTTAGTTGTAAACAGACGTTATTGATTTTAGTCCATTTAATAAACAGGTACCAGTTTTGAATCACTGGTGGCAAACTGAAACTGGCCATTCGATTACGGCTACTTGTTTGGGATTTGGACATAATCTGAAACCTCCTATGTTTTCTGCCGGATTGCCATTTCCTGGATACGACGGTAATTTTGTATTATTATACCGTCGAAAATAAATAATTTTACTGAAACTTAAGGAATAGGACGACAATTTGTGATTATGGTATTAAACGAACGAATACCGATCACACAAATCGAACTAATAGCCGTATTAATATCGTAATTTTTTACAAATTTTTAGTGAGGATTTTAAAAGAAGACGGTAGTCCATGTCAGTTATTGGAGTTAGGTCGAATTGTGGTTAAGCTCCCATTACCACCTGGAGTCATGTCGTGTTTGTATAAGGCCCCCGAACGTTTTATTAACACATATTTCAATAACTATATTGTACGATAGTTATACGAGTCTTGGTTTAAATGTACATAATTGACCATAATCATTATTATATAGGGTTATTATGATACCATGGACGCTGGTTATACTGATAAAAATGGATATATTTATGTAACGGCTAGGGACGACGACGTTATTAACGTAGCTGGACATCGGTTGTCGACATCCGCGTTAGAAGATGTAATATTGTCTCACCCGGACGTGGGTGATGCCGCTGTTTTTGGCGTTCCGGAGACTACCAAGGGAGAAATACCGTTGTGTCTTTATATTAAAAATAAAAGTTAGTTGATAATTCGTTCGAGATTCCGGCCACGTTTATGAAACTTAAAATACAACTCGTTTAGATTCCAGTAAAAGCGAAAAAGAAATTAATACTGAGATTGTACAAAATGTTCGTGATTTAATTGGACCAATAGCGTCGTTTCATCTGTGTGCACCTGTAAAAGGTTTGCCTAGAACACGATCGGGCAAAACAGCCAGAAAGTCATTATCGAATTTAGCTAGTGGCAAAAAAGTGATAGTAAGTTAATGTGTACAATTATAATTTTTATTATATCGCGTTACTTCGATTAAGCGTGCATTGAAAATTTGAAAATTACTCGAATGAAATATCGAACTTGACTATATGAAAAACGTAATGTAATACGACGATGTAACGTTTATACTTAGCTACTTGCAATAAACATAGATTAATGAAAAATGTACACGATGGAATTTTTCGTTTCAGATATCAAGTACGATAGAAGATCCTTCGGTATATTTAGATATCAAACAAGTGCTACAAAAACTTGGCTACGCTAAGAACGCTCCAGACCCCGACTTTGAAAAATAATAAAAGCTCTACAGATAAAGTGTACAATTTTATTTTAATTGCAATTTATTATTCGTGCCTTCGATTGTACTGCATTCAAATATTATTAAAAGACTATATGAAATATACAGGGTAAATTAATATTGACAAATTAAAAAATTAAAAATAGGCCCTAATTATTACGTATAATTTAAATTATTATAGTACTTACATGAATAATATGTAACGATTAATACACGATTTTGTATATATTTAAGGAAATCAATAATAATTACATAATAATGTTAAAATAATGCGCTTAGCGCACATTTTGTAGTATATAATATTAATAATCTCCGAAGTATAATTATTCTAGTATTGAAATATAATACTTTCAACTAATATTGTGTTTATTTATATTCCTTAATTTGGATTGCCACGAAATAGATTTATTATCATCAATAATATTGTATTTAAAATCATAAAGAGTGTAGGCAATTATGCGTTATTTATTAATTACTACGCCGTTATTAAGTTTTTAATTCGATTTAATTAAAGGTAAATTGTGTTATGTTTAAGTAATATTAAAAGTTAATAAATCTTGAAATCATACTCATATAATCTAAGTCGAAATTGGAAAAGGAGATGCCTATAAATGAATATGTTTTGAATCTCGAGTAAAGTGTTTTTACAAAGATGTGATTTAATTTTTTTTGTTATAATGTATCAGTTATTTTTTCGGGTAGGTACGTTCTACAAATTTAATTCTTTTGGCTTAGTATTAGTTAACAGAAATACTTTAGCAAAGTAAATTTTTAATACTTTATAGTAACGTTCGCTACAAAAAATAAATAAATACACATAACTAATAATTAACGAAACTATAACGTTTTAAATATTTATTCGAATATTTTAATTAGAACTCACAATTAATCGTGTAAAATAAATTTATTTTTAAAACTGAGAATGTAAAATTTCAATATCTTACATACATGCTATAAATTGGAGTGAGATATTTTGTTCATATTTTTCTGTTTTAATTTAAAAACGGATAATTAAGATACACTATATATTTGAACATTTCATTACTGGTATCATAATATTTATTTACCATCTCTTATTTCTCATGTAAAGTTTCAAGCGACGCGTGATTTATTAAAATAACATTTTCAATATTATTTTAGTATAATTAACGAATAATGTATTTTGTTTCTTAAGGTTTTTTTTAAATAGACAATTTATATGATTACAGACGTTTTAGATTCTGACCATATAATTTAAGTATATATAACGACACATATTTTTGATATTTTTTTGTTAAAACAAACTAAACAGTAACCTTTAAAGACTTTAAATGTTCACCGATTATTTTATTTCGGTGTAAAGCATAACGTGCTATAAATTTCGTTTGACAATTTTGAAAATTTGTCTTTTATTTTACGATAATATCGCAAAATTATTTAAAATAAAATACGAGCAATTTGATATGTTATTCTTACTGTCGTTTGAAACGTATCCGGATAACCATACTCGTAATGTTTTTTATGAGCAATAAAAATTGAAAAACACTGTATAATAAACTAAAATATTTATTACTGCGCTCAAATTCAAAATAAGAGAATATTTATTTCCCTGGGTCAATATTTTGTAAGCTGTGTTGGAAAAATATCTGTACAGAAAAAACAATTTTGTTTCGTGCGGCGTTGTATTTATTTGTTCTATAGTTTCTTATACGGAGAAAATATTTATAATTCGTAAAAAATAAACAATAAACATTTAATAGCAAAACAAAACGAATGTCCATAACAATAGATCCAGTCTATGTATCGCGTCTATGTTTTAATAAATATTTTTGTAATTATTTTCTTTACGCGATAGATTTATGTTGTTTGACATTAACTTTATTATTATTATGCTCATTATTTCATCGATTCAAGAATTTATTTAGGGTCATCACAGTGAACTTTTTCTCATTAACAACTGCACAAGTATAAACTAATATTGCCATCATTAATAGTGTTCATTAGTCCTGACGTTATGTTTATTCCGACATGGAGTTGCATTTAAACAATTTTAAAAATTCGCTAGTGGTTATTTCTATTTAACAGTTCCTTCTGTGTATATATATTTCTCCAAAAACTTCAACTCGAAAAAAAAAACGCAGAACAGGAACAAAAATAATATATTTATTAGTATACTTTTTATTTAGATATTTATAATATTAATTATAATTAATTACAAACTTTAATATTATATATATATATATATATATAAAATATACAATCAGTTTAATGTTTTGTTGAATTTATCATAATAAGTCTTAAATTAAAAAAATTATTTTATAATATATGTTGGATAAGTTTGTAAATTCAGTTGTGACATTTATATTGTATACATTCGGATTTAATATAAAATAAAAACATTCAAACACAGTTCTTAATGTTTAATGTGCATACTAATCATATTGTTTGTTATTAGGAATTCAGGACCTTTTAGTTATCTATCTATTATATTAAGTAGATACTTTTTATAGTATAATATGTTGTGTTTTTCAGTTAACAATGTTAGTGGTCCACAAAAATGATTTAAACTTTCATTTTCGTTCTCAATAAAACAGTGTAAAAAGTGCATGTTTCCCAAAAGTTTTGGAGAAAATCAAGTATATTATTACAGTTATGATAATTATTATAATTTTGTGTTTGTTTTGAATGTATTACGAATTTTCGTTGCTACTACTACTACTACTACTACTACTACTGCTCCTGCCGTTGTGTACATCTAACGCTGGTTTGCTGTGCGCAGCTGTACCACAATTGCTAACCGGAGCGCCGCGTGAAGTGAACGCCACTCGTTTGTTGATATTATTACCCATAATGGTGTTGTTTAAACGTAAGGTTAAAAATATGCTGAACCATCTTATTAGTAAACCAAACGTTTAATAAAATATAAAATCTTTCGTAAAAAATAATTTAGTTTAAGTAATATTGTTCGTATATGTATGTTTAAAAAGGTTAAGGATCACATAGTATAATACCTAATATACAAAACGATAATATACATAATATATTTAGAAGTTAGTATAGCGTTAAAGCATTTATTTATATATAATAAAATACGAGGTATCAAATTGTGTTCATATTGTGACTCTTGTACACCGCAGGTGACTAAAGTTATATATTTTATTTAAATTTTAATAATTTTATTTAAATTATATATATTTTTAAAACTCGCGATTAAATGATGTTTTGATTTTATAACAATAATTGTCGAACATCGTAACGTTATAACTTACGCATATATTATTATTATAAAATATTCGAATAGTGTCGAAATGGCCACATTGAAAGTACCTAATTAATTTGTATTACAACCAGAATTACGTTAAATACAGCACTACCCTTGCAGAATATAATATATTTTATGTGGACGTCTACAAACACTTCTCCTACCTACCATAAAGTCTTTCGGCATTTTCCTTTAATGGATAATATTCCGTATTTATTTTTTACATTTATATCCTATTCGGTCGAAATTAGTAAATGTAATCGAATTCGTCTATTTTAAATATAATTATATTGCTAGTAGATAGGCGAGGATGTATAAAAAGCGATTTTTATTCACCGCGTGTCATAATTTTAGATTCTCGTTTTATTCTTATAAAATATGAAATCGTTAACTATATAGATAAATGTATACAGTTATGGAAATTGAATGACTACATACGATTTAATGCTAAATAAATTAATGTAAACCAAACATAATTCTAGTTCATCATTGTTTAATTAAACGAACTCAAACTCAAGCGTGACGATTCAAAATGTTTTATACGTGTCTCAGAAACATACATATAGTTTGAAACTTCCGACGATTTGTAATTTAAGTCACATAGGGACATTCCGACTTATGTCTACGAGCGGAGTGTCATGTGGCAAACAATGGCTCGAATAGATGGTAGAGGGTTATTAACCAACAAATAAAACCAAAGTAAAAAGAAATTTTAAAATTTAAATATCGAAAATACCGACAAAAAGATACGGGTAAAGTGTGTAGGATAAAAAAATTCGGGCGTTTTGGGTCAATTTATATTTATATTAAAATATTTGGTGGTGGCAGTAAAGAAAACCGACTGAATAATGACAAAAAAGTCATATGATAAAAGTTTGACAGGACAAACGACCATGTCTGGTATTTTATAAGTCATATAATGTATCAAAATATATAAATGATACGTAATAAAATATAATATATATTGTAGTGTACATATATATATGTACCACATGTATTAAAGCTGTGGTAGCAATATTAAATGCAAACGAAAGAAACATATGTATTGTATGTACAAAATATTACGCATATTAATAATAATAACGAAAATATATATTTAAATATGCGTGTAACGCGTTTCTGTACAATTGTATAAATTGTGAAAACTATCACTGTCAGTTAAAGCGAAATGGTGGGATGTACGACGCGAGGGTGGTGTATGTGAGGAACTGCGCAGCCGCGTCGCATACATTATTGTCGTCGGAATTTACATCTACACAAAAGAATAATATCGTCGTTGGCAATATCGCCACTATTGGTGACAAAATGTACGTATTCAACGAAGTTGTCGACGAAATTAAAAAAAAAAAACGGATCCAGACCGAGGCAAGTAGCTGGTAAAACTTTTTAGTTTCGATTGAAAGCTACCGTTGTTTTCGTGCGTTTTTAAGTCGACGAATTTTTATGGAACGACCAGCGAAAATATGGTTTACGATTCGTCGTAGGTTTTTTACAATCGAAATATTGTTATAACATAATATTAGCGTATGACGAAATATTAACTTCTTCAATTATCGTTAAGCTAACATTTTTTACTATGTACAGTCAAATTTGAATTTTCGTTTTATACGTTCAATAAAATTAAATTAAAACAATTTTAGAAATGAGATAAATTTTAATGGGCCGTACCCTTTTAACTTGTATAAGCTTTTGATTGCCTCAAAAATGTTTCATATTGAATGCCATTTAAAACATACCAATAGCGTCGTCTAAAAAGTTTCATCGTAATTGGGAAACTTTTACTGCCATTAAAATTGTTCAAAGATCAAACAGACTAGACACTAAATCATGTATTATTTCGTCCTTTTTTAAATCCTAATTAATTATAATTCGTATAACACTGTTTAATATCATTATCAACTCTAATTTATCGTTTTCAATTAGAATTTATAGGAACAAACAACGTTACTAATTCAATTTCAATTCTGGGACATAAATTATTTAAATTTATTCCCATACTACCCTGTGGAAATTTGTATTTTCTACTCGCGCTTGTTTTCTATGTATGTGTTGCGAATATACGAATTATGTCTCGTTAGTAATTGTTCCCCTCGTTGGATTTAAATATATTAAAATCCGCAAAGAAATTTCGTTACCCAAAAATGTCGATTAAGTGAATTGAAATTACTTAGGTACATGATGAAATGATAAATAAACACAAACGCTATATAGGATAATATGATAAAAATATGGTATCTATCATATAATACCATGCCGCATTAACAACAGAGACTTGTTGGGTCTCGAGTAAATTTTAGTTCGTTCAAAAATATATTTTACAATTTGATACGACTGTACACTGAATATAGTATACGATATACATAATATATATACGATAATAAAGATTTATAAACAATAAAATAAAATAAAAATCTACGATTTCCGTCAAATATTAGATTATGAATCATTGCAATACAATTCATTACTTTGTAAGTTTTTTGTATAAATAATTAATAGTCGGTCGAATATGTACTCTTGATTAAATATAACGTCGAAATATTAAAATATAAATACTAAGTAGCGTGAATATTTATAATGTGCTTATGTACGTTTAAAGACATATGGACAATTTGCGTATATACAATTATATTATTATAGTTACGGTAATAATTGTTATGTAAAAAGTTATTATTGCAATGTTCTGAGTGTTTTTTTAAAAGAGTTTCATACATTTTCATTACATTTAAGTGGTATTTATTGTCCACTTTTAAAAATTAGTTTTATTTGAACGCCACTAAATTCGAAAACACATGTGTTCGAAATTACTAAAAACATTTTCATCGCTACTCAAAACAAACATTTTTTATACAGATTGGATCGTTTATTATGTGCGTGACGTACATGAATTACACTTACGAATAGTGTAAGTTAAAACATCAAATATTGCTATATTGCGATTATTTTTCAACAACATTTGTATTAATACGTTACGTATAACATAAACATATAACGTTATAATAATATTTTACGCCATATTTTATATGTACACATTACATATCCTCTCTATTACGTCCATACGTGTATATTACGAGCAAAATATTATATAATAAACCATTTTAGAATATATTAACGTTTGTTATTAGAAATGAGAAGATGTTTTGATTATGAAACTACAACAGAACTGAAGATTATTCATAATATATGACTAATTGTCATCGACCAAATTTACCTTTCTATAAAGAACTTTAAATTATTGTATTATTTATCGTTGTTTACATTTTATTTCATTTGCCACGATATTATTCGTTCTTTTTTTTACGAAAAAAGCCACTCAATATTTTCTTGTATACATTTTATTTCGTAAAAATTAATTATCTAAGATCGTATTTAGTAGGAGAGAGGGTTTTGGGATTCAACAACCTCGCCATCTCTTTCACCCGATTTTGTTTATAAATAATACTCTCGCTAAAGTAAAAGAATAAAATTCGTTCGAAATATTTTTACGTGTTTGTTGCGTATACAGATATTATATAGGCATTAAAATATGTGCAAAGACCGATATTAACGAATATCAATTTACGATTATTCTTTTCATATACAGCTTACACGTGTGTCATTTTTATTATTTTGGTCATTAATTGATCGACATTTTACTATAGTGTAATTTCGAAATGTTTCAATTTCGCTATTTATCAATTAGCGAGACACGTTTTATTTTGTGCACTATACGTCGTTAAACGTAATACTTTTCCGCGAGGATTGGTTAAAATTCGTATTTCGAAAAATAAGTAGTCAAAAAAACAGTAAATTCGTGTGGAAAACGAAATTGATGATTTCGGCGAAATTGAATGGATCAATATTTATGTAACTTATTCAGAGAGTTTGAACGACTATTGTGTAAATACTATATAGTGTCTGCCAGGGAGTGGGAGAGTAAAGGAAATAACATCAAACCTGGATATTTGATTTCAAATAGTTTTTTCAAGTGGAACAACGCTTTAGAAACTTTCAAATCCATTTCATTCATTATTACTATATTATTATTATATTACGTACTATGAGAAATCT
This sequence comes from Geopemphigus sp. TES_GeoC_2020, assembly GCA_025469175.1. Taxonomy (NCBI): domain Eukaryota; kingdom Metazoa; phylum Arthropoda; class Insecta; order Hemiptera; family Aphididae; genus Geopemphigus; species Geopemphigus sp. TES_GeoC_2020. The sequence continues at coordinate 8,749 of JAIPRN010002960.1, read as the reverse complement.
GTAGAATTTTCGGAGCATTTTATTTGTAAAAAAGAAATACGCGGTTAAATATTGTGCAACGGGAGATTATTTGTTTAATAATGCGAAATAATAATAGCGTTTTATAAACGATTAATTTTATTTACATAATCGTATCGTACTACATATATTTTAAGGCGTTTATTTAAACATATTTTTAGGTTATAAATAAAATATTTTGACGTAAATTTTTTTTTGACTACAGTCTTGAGTACATAATTATTGAGTAATTTTCATTGGAAAATATTATTAAAACTCCGCTAAAATACCAAGTTTTTTTACTTTTAATTTGATATAGCTCGTTAACGATTTTTTATAGAACTTTAAACTAAAATTCAAAATTCACAACATATCGACAAATACGATCTTTTTCTATTTCGATATATAATAAGTACTATAGCGATAGCGAGATATTTTAATGCGAGTGTTTTTCTGCTGAAATACGGACTCTGACACGTAGTTGTATTTTTTATTATTGTAATTTTGTCATCCATACTTAATAATAATAAAAATTTATTGTAACAACAAATATTACGTTAAACATAATACGTGTTATTGTGAATTATAAAACCTGGTTTTGTAATATAAATGTTCGTTTACTATTCATAAGCACTGTCTCTGTCACGTCACAATATAATATATTATAGACACTAATGTTACGTTTGATCTACCGAATTTACGTCATATATTAAAAAAAAATATTATAAAACTTACCTTCGCGCGTTGTTTCTTTATGCCACGAAGAAAAATATAAAACATTGTTTTCCTAGATAAATGGATGGAATGCCGTCATTCTACATTAAAACACGAATATATCATAAATATAATTATAAACAAATGTACATACCGTTGAATATTATAAAAAAAATGAATTAGTACAAAGGCTACAATATTTATTTCCCGTTATTACCTATTAGATATAGAAAATAAAATACTTTTTGGAATTTTTTGTTTTTTTAATTTTCTAATTAATTTTCTAATTTCATTATTATTTATTATAATTAATTAAACGATTACAAGAATATTTATATCGCCCTGTTAAATATATTAAATGTAAATCGAATTTGGTTTGTCAATATGATAGTAAAGATTTTATTTTTATTTTTATTTCGTTATATATGTTTATATTATAATTTAAACTTTGGCCAATGTCTAATTCTTTTTATGTTTTAGTATTTTCGTAATAAATTTAATTTATAACACGAATAATGAACCTAAACATTTCGTTTATTTTCCAAAAGTAATAAAATTAAAAATGTATTTAAAAAAATGTTTAAGTACTTCTTTGTAAAAGTTTTTAATATTTTATTGAAATAATTTAATTTTCAATTATTATTAACTTATAAATTATAACCATTTCAATGGTTCCTAAATATTAATCACATCTAACGAAATAAAAAGTTTAAAATGTAGCATATTCGTTTAACAATTGGTCGAGCGTTTATAGATTTTACTTCAAAAATGTAACTTAAATTGTTATTATTATATTCGTTAAAATTTTGGAAAAAGTTCGAAAAAATCACGTATAATTAGAGAAATGTATTGCAATATATATATATATATATATATATATATATATAAAGTGAGTTGGGTATATATTATACGCGATTTGGAGGTATTTCGATTTCCTTAACAATTTTCCACGTCTATTCATTGTTTATCGTAAGCCATAAAAGCCCCTTCATGTCCAATCTCGACATGATCTTTAATTGATATAAATGTTAGCCAACGATTCTGATACGATGCGATCTTATTAGACCCGAAGGTCCGATACTGGCAGCAGAATACCAAATAGAGTTGTTAGAAATCGATTCCTTTATTTCAACGAATTGTTTTTCTTCTTGTGATTTATTAATATACATTATTGTATTACGTAACCTGAAATTCTTATTAAAATTATACGCTTGGATAATATACGTTTTATGCATTTTTACATTTGTTGATCTTTCGTCGGACAATTTTTAAATAAAATCTAATTAATTTTGTTAAGATAACACACCGACATATTAAAAGTTTTAGGTACTTAATATTTTACTAATTTAAAATAATAATAATAATAAACGATGTTTGTATAAACGACAAAAAATAATACAACTGTGATTGAAATAAAATATTGCGCTTTAAATGTTTGTTTATGTAATACACGGTTCAAAAACATTTCATATATTTTATGTCATTTTCATGTTTTAAACAAGATATGTATTGGCATTTTTTAAACTAGGTTGACATCAAGTACTGATCATTTATGAAGTATTTACTAGAACAAAAGAAAATATTTTCTTTTACATCATAAATCTATTATTTATTTGAGTCACAAAACCGTCTACGAAAATAAAAGGAATCTAATGTTCTTGTTAATCTTTATCAGTGCTATAAACGTGCAATTGACATATCGAAATTGCAAATGTCAAAGTCTGAAAAATTACGTGAAAACATTATATATATATATATATATACATAAATACCACTCGCAGCGATAGATAATAAAATATTCGATAAATAATTAAAATATGAATCAGACGAAATCAGATGTTTAAATTAAATATATGAAATTTAACGCGAAAATAAAAATATTTAATTATTTACATAAATCAAATAGCTGACGAACTAGCTGTTTAAATATAATATACGATTATGTGTCGTCTAACGGATTGGATGACTATCACATCAATAAATGTACATCTACTTGACGTAAGAATGGCAGGTATTTAATAAATTCATAACACAAAACACTGATAAACCATTTTAATAACAAGGAGAGTATAGTATAACTTTGTCACCTCTTTTATAAAGTGAACCCAACACCGAGAAATGTTAAGTAATTTTGATGCCCATCAAAACAACACGACACACTATCTGACATATGATATGACTTGTGATCTAAATTATTTTTGCCACATATATATATATATATATATGAAAATTATTTTAACGAGACTTATTATCCTGCTTGTCAAATTATATATTAAGAAGAGATGTTATGTAGAGCATTTGATCAGTACTTAACACATAGTGATGTTAAATTACTTAACGTTTTAAATACAAACTAAGATTTGGTTTTTATATTTACGTCATAGTCGAGTTCTTTCTGTCATATACAATATTTATAATATTTATAAAATATAAAATATAAATTATAAATTTGTAAAAACGTTTGAAATTAAACGATGTTTTTATCATACTTGATAATATATGAATCAACGACTATAAAATTATGTAAACACAAAAAATGCGTCCAAATAACAGGATATATAATGTATATATGTAAATGTTTATTTTTATTGTACTATTATATGCATGGCATTAGTCATGACTATTATATTTTAATATTATATAGAAAGTATTTTTTTCAAATGGTTCATTCATTATTATAGGTAGTTATTTTAAGAAGTGAACAATATAGAATAACATTATTTTTATTAGAAACTTACTCTTCTCTCCTTTCACCACTTATGACGTTTTAAATTTATCACAAAACTAAAGGTATCATATTTTCTATTAATTAGGAAATATAAGTAATTTTTAGATGTCTCCTGTTCCTTTAAATATGTTTATATAAAAATGAATAGGTTCAAATAAATTTTATTTTCTGAGATTATACTTAATTAAATTTTTATTCTAAATTAGATGAAGATAGTTGTACTGTTAATCACATTAATAATTGTCAAAACTTTACTTACATGAAATTGTTTGATTTTTTTAGAATTTATATATATTTCCTATTTGAAAAATATAAAATATAAAAGTAAATAAATGCGTATAAATTATATATATATATGTCTGTGTGTGTATATTAAAAACTCTTATTAAACATCCCTTGAATCGTATTTGTGATTTACCAAATAATCATGAAAATTTTGACTAGAAAAAATGATAAAATTTACCGTTTACACCAATTTTTAACGAAATCAATTTAGGTAATTTTTTAAATTCAAAATACTTTAAAAACTTCAAATTTTCATTGTTTATTTTATCAGGCTTTTAATATGTAGTTTATTTTTGAAACTTTCGTCATTATGTTTTGGGTACACTATACAAAGCTTATTTTCATTTGTTGTTTTTCTAATTTATGAAGATAGGATTATATAATTATTGGCGTGTATTCAAGTTTACAAATAAATAAATGAATATACAAAAAACTATTATATTTTGTGATTCAAAATATCAGAATTATAAAATGTATAACTTTATACAAAGTTTATGCAATATTATATAATTAAATTTCATTGTATTTTAATTTTATATTTTACGTTTTTCACTAATTAAAATTGATGCAAGTTAGAGAGTCATATTTTATTTTAAATATTACAACAAATAGAAAAAGATTAGTTACTAGAACACTGACTCCAAGCATTTGCGAAGGATATTGTAGGATATTGAAGGATACTGTTATTGAATTTGCTATATACTGTATAGTATATGTATAGATATTTTACTTATTTTGAAACATTTCGGAAAATTCTATATTTCTACAGTAAACAATTTCAATAAATTTAATCGTAAAATATATTAAGTGAAAGCATTATAATTTTTTACCATTTAAAATAATGAAATTATTGAAATCGTTCAGAATACCTTAAAATAGTTCTTATATTGATAAGTAAATGCAAAACCTACATGTATTTTTCTTTATAATTCATTATTTTATTGCTGCATTTTCATATTTTTTCAAAACATATGCCCGGGATAAGATATAAAAAATGTCTTTATAAATGCCCAAATGAATTGTCAGATTGTGCCAAAAAAATAGTTAAATTGATATAGACAAAGGAGTAATATAAATTTCAGTGAAATTAAACAAATAAATTACAATTAAAATAAAGGTTAAAATTTTATTTTCGTAACGACGCGACTACATTTATTATCTGTAGTCTTAATGAAAATATTAACGAATTACTATCATTGACAATCTTAGTTAAACACAACAATAAAATTATGTTATTTGACGTTAATTCGATATATATAATAGGTGCTGGTACTACCATCTGCATTTCGATTATTTTATATAATTCGGAAAATAATGTCGCTCGAATGTTTTATAAGATATATTAAGTTAATAAGAATTTACAATTAGAATCACTTTTAAAACTAAAATAATAATATGATATAAAAAATTGTACCGGAATGAGCTAAGCAATATAAATACTAGTGTTAAAAATATAGTTCCCATAGTTTTTTAAAAAGTACACGTTTATTCATTTTTTTTTTTAAGAGCGTATATTCACGTTCAATGTTCAATGACATCATTTTCTACTTTCTAACAAAACTCTTGAAAATCGAAATAAATATTAAGTTCATGATTTAAAATATAAGATTCTATCTACGTCAGCACGTAATCAATGTTGGCAATTCAATTCTGGTTTATTTCGCTAAAGGTCGACGAAAATATCGAGGAATAAGCAAAGATAATAAAATCATGTTCTTCATAAAAAAAATATGAGAAAAAATTAAATTACAACTTACAAGCAGAAGTGTATCTACAGTCTTTGGCACATTTCATCTGTCATTATTAGTTTTTTTTTGTATTTTCTTTGACAGTATACTTTTATAAGAATAATAGAAAACGCAAAAATAATACAGCTAATATACTTTATTAACCTTGTGGTCATGTTAAAAGACAACACAAACCCCATTGTAATTGTTGGGCTACTTTTGATTAGTGCATTTTGTAGGTGTGAAAAGTTCGTCTAACTCATTGAGTTAATGTAATTTTTCATACAGACCATCAAAGGACGACAACGTAAAAGGCTGTGCGTTACTTTATAAAGAAAAATCTAATATTTACTCCCTTAAAATTTAATATTAAAATAATGATTTTATAATGTAATATGTAATTAATTTAATTTTGTTCCGCAATAATGAAAAAATAGATTATTACCACCCCGAAAATTAGCCAAAGGAAGTGTATTACGTAGTACGTCATCAAATTCAATCGAATATTAATTGGCGACTATTTTACTATTTTACGTCATAAATTGTTAAATATCTTATAAAGTGTTTTAAAATAAAATATTAAAATTTACTACAACATAATTTTAAAATGTGGACCAGGGAAATTACGAATAGAATAAAAAGTTAAATAATGGATGTATCAATATGACAGTGGAAGTTTATAATAAACCTTTTTTACAATCCACTATAAAAATTGTCAGTAATCTAAACTCGGTTAACAAAATCTTACAACAACACTAACCTACTTCAGCAACCGAGCTGTCAAAAGTAATATGCGTACATGCTTTTCCAAATTATATAATAAATACAGAGTTAAAGTTTTACAATTTTAACGATATTTATATTTGACTGTATTAAACTAATTTGTTAATAAAGAAATGCAAGCGAGTATACGTTAAATTTACTAAAATACAATCGTTAAATTTTATATCACCCATAATTTCTTATTCAAATGTTTTTAGTTGCAATTGTTTAGATATAAATTACAATTGGTTATATATAATATATAAATTATATGTTATATTATAATATACCGTTGTAAAGAAAGTACTTGACGATGGGTTAGAAACATAAATAAGTTTACACGGCTGTATTTATTATCCGTTAAAGTGAAAGACAGGTGTATAGCTAATGCGGGTTATACGATTTAATTTACATGCATTATTAAAATGAATTTTCCAACAGCGTTGTTATGTTATATTATATACTTGAAATAACACGGGAGATTCGATTTTATTTTACCAATAAGTCTATTCGGATTTTCTTCATAATAATGCAGTTTTGTGTTGTTTAAAGAAAAAGATCGACTTTTAAAAAAAAATTATTTCAAAATACAAATTGTAACGCGGATTTTTATGATATTGTTTACAACCCATCACACACATCTTGAATAAACAAAGAGACAAAAATAAATTTTATAATTCAATCCCAACCTAACGCGTAAATCGTACGCCTTAAATATATTTTTAACCAATATTAACTATATTTCCATAAAATAACACGCTGATTATTTATGTAAAGTCAATTTGTTTCGTTTGTGTATATATTTCATTTGTCAAAGTCAATTTCATAATAATAATTAGACTATATGTACGCCATATATATTGTGTTAGATATTGCAATATCTGAATGCATTCTATCTGATGTCTATTGATATTAACAATAATATTTATTCGATGAAAACTGTAAACGATATATAAATTTACAATATAAAATATTGTATTTATTTAGTGTACGATATAAATTATAATTACGTATTTTATAATGACTCGTGATACAATTTGATCTGTATCAAAGTTTTACTTCTTCTACAGACTTAAACTTATTCTTATAAATTAAAACTAAATTTAATAATCGTTTAATACAGTGGATATAATTATGAAATTTTTTTATACATAAAAACCTATTTAAAATACACTTCTCGAAAAAAAAAATCAATAGTTCAATTACGTTGGATTTCTTAGAAATATTCGATACAAAAAATATGCCTGCTATTAGACGGAAAGAAATTGATTAAGAATAAAGAACGCTGTTTTCGAAGAATGGATATGATTATATTTGTAAGCTCGTATAAATTTATTCTCCAAAAGGTGAAAGGATAATTTATTTGTTGTTTAAACGATTATTATTGTGAATTACTATAAGAATAAAGAACTTTGCATTAACGGTTATTTATTAAAATTAATTTGAATCAATAATTAACGAATTAATTGAAATTTGCGCTAAAAAAATATACGTAAATTACAAATAACTATAACGACATTGTTATAATTTTTAATGTAAGAAATATTTATTAAAATCAAACAATGTATAATTTTACCAACTAACACTTTAACCGATATTCTTAAGATATTTCGATAAATATTTAATCTCTACTTTTATTATATATTATTTATTACCTTCGCAAAGATTTGAAAAACAAGTTCAAATAAATATCATTAGACCGGCACTTAAACCCGCTATACTTGGGGAACGAATGTATAAAATATTCTTAGAATATCTAAATCTTATCATTTTAAACATCGATTACTTTTAAATAATTAATGAAATTACAACTAAAATGTTAAACGTAATTTTCCAACATTTATTAAAGAATATAAATAAAACAAGGAGTAGTGTATGCGAATCTAATCATTTCTTCGAAATTGTATATAATACAATTAGTTATCCAAAAATATACAACAAAGAGTAACATATTTTTTTTAAATAAACGGAATAAAATATATATTATTAACCTACAAAAGTTATTAAAATTTCTAATAAATTATAATCATTCTGCCATTAGTCTATTTAATAATAACTTTAAAAAAAAAACTAAAAGTATTACAAACGAAATCGGTCATAGAGTTGATTATTTTGGATAAATCATTTATTCGAGTGGTTCAGAGTTGTATTAAAATGTTTCAATTGACTTCTTCGGCGTAATTGATTTAATTTCGTAATTTAAAAACGTATAAAGCAACTGCTTATACTACGCTATATATTGTAATACGGGTTATGCACGTATTTTTATAACTAATACACTCTCCTGTTAAATTGTCCGATATCCGACCCTCTTTCTTTTGCAGTTAGCCTTCCAATAAATTAATGACTAGTACCACTCTATTATTAGAAGATTAAAATTACATACCTGTAACAAATAATTTCTTTTATTTTCATTTACTCTTGATCTTCGACAAATGAATTCCAAGGACTCTAATAAATTAAATTGTAATTTACCAGTATGATCGTTTCCCTGAACGTAGGTGTATTCAGATATTTCGATAACTATAAATAGTTT